>JAQMCW010000007.1:3756758-3766819 GCA_030068335.1 Chrysichthys cranchii
AGTGTTTATAAGAGTGTGGGAAAGGTTAATAAGAAAGTGGGAAGGGTTTATTAAGCCTTAAAATATATATAAATAATAAAATTAATGTAACATCGCAACATCGCGGGTTTCACCTTTCGCGGGGACATCGGAACATAGCCCCCGCGATAGGCGGGGGTTCACTGTGTGTATATGTGTGTATATATATATATATATATATATATATATGGTTTATTTTAAAGCAGTAATCTCACTCTATTATTAAATATTCTTTTTATTGCCTTGACTTAAAAATGGTGTTTTTTTTGTTGTTTTTTTTTAAATAAAGCTTTGGTCCTGATGTTATGAAGATGAGGGTGTTAGCGTGCTGTCCTTAAAAGTGGAAACTTGCTGAGTGATGTCCAGCAGGTGTGCATCCAATCCATCAAGTGACAAGCATCTACAGCAGCAGCCCATCTGCTCAGCGTAACCTCAGACCCCATCAAGGCACCTTCATGCTGAGGGACAAACCCTGCTTCTGCCACAGAGCACAAATCGAATCTCATATACACACAAACGTACTTTTTCTGAATTGAATCAATCAGAGCAGGTTCATTGCATATTGGCGATGAATGGAGGCAGAAAGTTTCTGACAGAATAATCCATGAAAACAGAACTTCTATCTGACGGACTGGATCGATCGGGAGAAAGAAAGATTAGGCTGACTAGTTGTGAACGTAAAGATCGGTATGGTTCCCCTGCACCTCTGAGGTGCAAACGCCCATCTATATATTTCTGTGTTTACCTCAGAAACCTCCAGAAGCAGCTGGAAGTACAGTGCCAGCCTGGTCGAAGCATACAAAACGATCAGCCGAATGCTCAGGTTATTATTGAGGGCAGCAGCTACACACACACACACACACACACACACACACATGGATTGCACAATTATAGAACATTCTTTTGTTCACCCATCTATTTCTCCACTGACCTCTAGACACTCAGATCAGTTATTCGAACAATAGGACAGAGGACGCTGGATTCTTTTTAACCTCCCTCTGAGTAATTTGAACAGTTTCCATCTGAGCAAAGAGCTTGAGCGTTGAACAAAGAGTTTCCCAGAGACAAAAAGCCTACCTTTCGTAGCGTTCTTGTTATTCATGCATGCGTGCGTTACAAAGCTCAACCATTCGCTTTCCATTTCTTATCCGTTCCTTTGCATGTCTATGCATGTTTTTTTTTTTTAATTCACATAATCCTTAATCCTTCCTAATTTCCTGGGTTTCACTGTTCAATTAGCGCCGTACAATTAAAGGTCATATTCCGTTATAATGATTTCCATTTGTTGTCCGTCTCTGCAGACGTTGTTGACATTGTGCACTCATCTGTGGTTAAGGTGCCCTTTTTGTCTTGTTTACTTGTTCACACACGCACGCACACACACACACACACACACACACTCTCTCTCTCTCTCTCTCTCTCTCTCTTTTCTCAGACTTCAGCATGATCATTATCACCTGCTGTGATTTTAATGAATTGAATGGTTAAGACCCCAGAGGCACATATGGAGACACACAAGTGATTATGCTGAGTGGCCGTACAGAATGAAAAAACACAAGTGAGAATTGCAGTAACAAATGGTTATGTACATGTGATGTTACGCCTTTAGGAAAGTTGTTTCCTCCTCTTAAATCTTGCAGTGAATTTCTGAGCATCACGGACAGACAGACAAACAGACAGTGCTTTGCAGTATGGTTCCTTTTTCCTGGCCAATACCCAACAAATAATAACCTGAACCAAATGCTTTGCATGGTTTTAGGCTTCAGCGGCTAATAATGGCAGTTTAGCATACCCCATTTATGGATAAAATCTCGGTTGTTCCAAAAACTCGGATGATGCTCAGAGGGGATGGAGCTTTTTCTATCATGGCTCCCAAGCTTTGGAACAAGTTGCCTTTAGATGTTAGGCTGGCTCCATCTCTTCCCATTTTTTAAATCTCTTCTTAAAACATATTTGTTTTCTTTAGCCTTCACCACAATGTGAGTTGTACATCTTTTATGGCTGTTGTTTTTATGTATGTATGTGTGTATGTCTTGTATATGCGAATGTGTGTTTGTATATTTGATTGTACAGCACTTTGGAATCAACTCTATTGTTTTAAATGTGCTTTATAAATAAAGTTGGATTGGATTGGGATTGGATAAAAAGTGTCTTTGATGGAGAAAAATGTTATTTTTACTGCCATTTTACACACTGTATTCCACATTTTTTTTGGTGAGGGCTAATTGGAGAAGATCTAATACTATCCATTCATCCATCCAAGCATCCATCCATCTATCCATTATCTATGCTGGTTTCCTTCAGGTTCATGGAGAAGCTGGAGCCAAGCCTAGCTGACTTCATGTGAGAGGCGTGGTACATTCTGGGCAGGTCACCGAACTATCACAGGGTGATTTAGAGTAACCAGATGACCTCATCTGCATGTCTTTGTGCTGTGGGAGGAAACCGGAGCACTCAGGGAAAACCCACAGAGGTACAAGGAGAACATGCAGACTCCAGAGTCAGCTGGCAGGTTGATACACACGGTCACAAGTGTATCGTGAACTTTCTAATCATCTTCTAAAATCTTCTAAAAGGAATTAAAATTAAAAAACCCTGAAAAACATGTCTCAGAAAGTAATTGGGTCACCACAAGCCACCAGAACAGCATCAGTACAACATGACATCTGTTCTGCAAGTCTCCAGAACTGTACTATCAGATTCTTCCAAAAGATATTTCCAAAAAATATTTCCTCAATCGCTGTTTTGATGATGGTGGAAGAGAGCAACATTGGGCTAAAATGTGCCATAGGTGCTCATGTGGGTTGAGATCTTCTCATTGTGAAAGCCAGTGTACATAATTTCCATCGTTTTATCATGGAAGTTGACAATGTCATTCAGGAACCGAGCATTCCCAAGTGAAATGTCTATTCAGTGGACCCTTGGCTCGCAAACGCATCAGATGGTGAACAAATCAATGTACGAACTTCCTGAGCAGATTTTGGACTGACCGACAAACAACTCCTTGACCGACGTACAGACAGCCAACCCACGTGGGACAAATCTTAAGTTCCGGTCAAACACTCGTGGTGCGAACATGTTCAACGCATTTTTTCATTAAGAGTAAGAAGCCTACTTGTACAACAGTTGAAATAAAGAGAGAAATAATCGCAAAACATGACAACCGCCACCATATGCCTCCACCACCATATCCCTCTGCACCGTCCACCTACGCCAGCAACTACGTATCCACTGCAATTTAGGTTTATTTTTCTCATAATTTTGTTTTATTTTTCTATAATTAAGGTTATTTTAATTTTATTCTATGTTTTATTGACACACATAAACCCATAATACACTTTAAAAACATGTTTTGAGGCTGAAACACATTAATTGTATTTACATTCATTTCAATGGGAAACACTGATTCAGGTCGCGAACAAATCGGGTCTCGAAATGAATTCAGTCCGTGAGCCGAGGGTCCACTGTATGTCTATAATGTCCAGTATTCCCCACGTGAAATGTCTATATTCTCATAGGATATACAGTACAGGTGACCAGTTAGAAGAAATATTTATTGATTTTTTTAGGGACGCTTCCCTCTAAAAGGATGAGTGCAACCAAAGCAATTTTAAATTTCTTTTTTCTTTTTTTTTCATTTTGGCACCCATATGTTTTTAAACCTTCTGAAATTCCCTTGGCAGTTTATGGTGAATTAAATGACACTTTTAGTGCATATAAAAGTTGCTATTCTATTTCTTTCAGGAGCAAAAGCTATGCTTTAAGGCACCCATTTGTCCCAGCTAATATCCCCAGTCCAGTGTATTAATTTAACCAGGATGTTTATTATAGCACTGGTGTAAATTATACAAAAATAGGAAATGGGTTTCCCGATGACATTTAGTGACTCAGAAGGGTCAATGACTCCAATATATAGCCAGACAAGAGTCAGCAAATACCATGGCTCTCATGTAACAACATCCAATAACAGTGCAGTGACCCTGAAAGGATGCTGGTCAACGGATGCAGAGGAAGAGCGAGAGAAAGTAAGAGAAAGATTATGTGGCCTCGTGAGATATATAGAGACACACATAGAAGGAGAGAGAGAGAGAGAGAGAGAGAGAGAGAGAGCTCAATTGGGCGATGTGTGCTCCATGACAATGATGACAAGACATCTTTTTCTAGGACGGCAATGTATCCCTTTCACCTCAGAAAAAGAAAGAGCATGTTGACTTTGTCCTTGTAGTTAAGAACATACACAGACAGGATGTCTCTGACTCCAGCCTTTCATCCAGTCCTAAGAAGAGCTAGTCAGTAAATGTCAAAACCTCCAAAAAAACCCAGGAATTAATACAAGAGTCCACGTTTACATCGTTATCTGTAATCAGTGTGTAAAAGGGAAGTCCATTTCTGTGATCTTAACAATGGTAGGGAGCACTTGTTTGACTTGTCGGTTTTATTTGACTAAATTCTCACCTGAATTTAATATATTTAGTCTAACTGAAGTTTAGATTAATCAGTTACCTACTGTATGTGATTAATGTTATTTGCTAATGATATGAACACAGGGAAAGAATACAACACTATGCTGGGCACTGAAAGACTTATCATTTTGCCTCCAATTATACAGTCAGGTTTTGCCATCTAGTGGCTCTGGGTTAGCATAATAGGATTAGTATTACACATTATGTAAGGAGCACATTATGACTTGTTATTACTATGCTTAGCATTTCAAATGTCAGATGCATTGGCAAATCTCAGAGGACCAGAGAAGACTGGCGCTGTCACCATATTGGCCGTAATATGCATTGGATAAAGGGGGGGGACCCTGCTACACACAGAAACGGACCTGGCTGATGAAGCCAATTTCATCATTCATTTAAAACATCATGTTGTAGGTAACGGTTCACTAACTGTATTTAAGGAGAACTAATTACATGATCATCTTTTCATATGCAAGATACAAACAGCACCCAATCTCACCCATTACTAGGTATAGACTGTAAATTATGTCCTAGTCAATCATTTGTAATATCATGCCCATATTTTTTTCTGTGCTTCTCTGTTCAGGTGTAAAATTACCGCAATCAGGCATTTCTTCCACCCAAAGCGAGCTTATTTTGCACAGTAAGATAATGAGTGCCTTACAGAAGCTAATTTGTGGTTTATTTGTTTTTTTAATTGCTCTTAATGCACAAGGCATCCAATACTGGTTATAAGTAATATTTTAAATGCCTCCTTATTGGTAAAGAACATAAATGAAGCTCACGCTTTGAAACGAAACCTCTTTATGCCTGATGTGATGACTTGAAGAAAAGTTTGAGCATTATGTCTTTCTTACAGCATGTCAGATTCAGGTCTACCTAAGATAATTACAGTTACTGGCCACCTGGCCCCTCCAGCTCTCCAATCCTGACCAGCTCATTCAAGTCCTGGCTCCTTGTTGGTGGAATGATCTTCCCATTGAGGTCAGAACTGCTGACTTTCTGACTACCTTCAAGGGCAAACTGAAGACCCACCTCTTCAGGCAGCACCTCTCCCCTGCTTTCCTGTCCACTGTGTAATCACGTAGCGGTCGTAACCAACCCAGGCTTCATTCTGTCTAGCCTGGTCATGATGTCCTGGGGTTACGTGTTGGGGTTTTATTCCCCTTTTAGTTGTATTTGTGGTATTGTGTATTCGTATGCGCATTCATTTATGGTTAGCGCGCTTTTTTGCTGTTAGCTGATTGGTACTTCTACAGAATATTACACTAGGTATTATTTTGGCACTTATTAATTCAGCACTAGCACTTTCTTGGGTAGAAGCTCGGCTAGTCTTGTACCTGACTTTTGCACTTGTTGTACGTTGCTCTGGATAAGACCGTCTGCTAAATGCCTGTAATGTAATGTAATGTAATGTAATGTAATGTAATGTAACACACAACTGCCTGATATTGTCACTATCATGACTACTACCAAGATGATATGAACTGGTCTAAATTTCAAAATTTTTCGGTCTGTGTTGTATGTATCTCTTTACGTCATGTCTGAAGCTTGTGTTTTCTTTGACATTATTTGAAATACACCATAATTCAGACACTTATGCTGTATGTACTCGAGTGCAAATTGAAAACCTTTCCCTCTGCAGCAGTTTGCTCGGCCATGTAGCAAGAGGGTCATTACAGTAAAAGGTGCCTGTGACAGAAGCAGACCCTGAGTGAGGCACAGGACATATAATGTCTACTGCACAGTGCTGAAAGGAGGGACAATTTGAAAAAAAAGGGGGAAAAAAAGAATAACACCAACTGGATAAATGTATTCACAACACCCTGTGCTGTACCTGAAGACATCACACTGCACACAGTGACACTCTCTAGCACATAGACATCAAAGTACTTTTCCATTCTGCTATGAAATACTGCTTAAAGTACATCCAGAAAGCTTCTGATGGTGCTTTACAAGTTAATATGACCTGCATCAGAAGAGATAAGTATCCATCGATAATACATGGCTGGAGTCTATCGTACCTCAACATGGTTCTTATTTTGAGGTGAAAATCTTCATTGCTGTCAGTCAGAGGTTCAGGCTAAAAAGGTTCTGTCTAAAAGTCCAACCGCTGTCTTTTACTAATAGTCCGGTAATTATCCTGTCTTATAGTCCAACATTCAAAGAGCTGAGTCATGCTTCACAATGATTAAATGTCATCTTGTCTTCCGGCATATGGTAATTCCTCAGATCAAGGCCAGATCAACAGCTTGCACATGTACCATGGATAGGGCAGTTCCACAAATTAAACATGTGTGTACCGGTAATTAGCAAACTGTGGTTTATAAGGAATGACTCATTACTTATGTGCTAAATACCAGACTGAATGTTCTTGGTATAACTTTGTAAAAGCTTCTAATGAAAGGGTACAAACAGACTGTCCAGACAAATGGACAAGGACAGTGTGACGTCTTTTGGTCATGCTGGTTCTATGGATATGGATCATGAAGGAAATAGAGCACATTCTAATAACACTCCTTATAATTTCCATTAATTTGGACGCTGTTACCCAATGGACATAGTCAGTATATGGACAGGGCAAAGTATTTCAGTGGATTGAACTGAATATTTAAAAAAAAAAAAATACATAAACACTGTCGCAGAGCTGATAAACCTGTGAAAAAAGGGTCATACTCCAGCGACTACAGTTTTTTATAGCTTTGTAGCAGATCCTCTGTCATGGTTTTTCTTATTACTTTTATTATGAAACATTTAGGTGAAAGAAATCCACTGGACCAGAAAGTAGCTACAGGGCTAGAGATATTAGACACTTTCATAGATTTTTATTTTGTTCAGCTTCTGTGGTCTGAACTAATGGCTTGGCATCAAGATGTGATCGAAGGGCATACTCGCTCACTCATCTTCTGCCGCTTAATCCTGTTCAGGGTTGCAGGGAGAAGTTGGAGCCAATCGCAGCTGATTTTGGGCGAGGGGCAGGTACACCCTGGGCAGGTCGCAAATCCACCACAGGGCCAACACACAGAGACAGACAACCATTCACACCTACGGCCAATTTAGAGTCGCCAGTTAGCCTAATCCCCTCTGTGCATGTCTTTGGACTGTGGGAGAAAACTGGAGTACCCGGAGGAAACCCATGTGGACATGGGGAGAACATACAAACTCCACATAGAAGGGGCCCAGGTTGACCCCAGGGATCGAACCCAGGACCTTCTTGCTGTGAGGGGCCAGTGCTAACTACCACACCACCGTGCCACCGCAAATGACATTCTAGCAGCATAAATTCAGTGCTTTAACGGAAATATTGCCATAACCGTTTAGGAATTCCAGCCATTTTATTATACAATCCCTCCATTATCACAGGCTCAAAAGTAATGGGACAGTTGTCTGATAAGCAGTGTCAGGGCCAGTTATGGTCTGTTTCTTCATTATTTCTTGACAAATGAAGAAGATAAAATGTCTGGAGTTGATGATTCAAGTGTTGAATTTGCATTTAGCAGCTGTTCATGGGAGCTGTCATATGATCAAAGAGGTGTCCGTGCAAATGAATTTAGGTTGGAAAAAACAAAAAAACCTATCAAGAAGATAGAAGCAGAAACCAAAGTTGTGGCCAAATCAAAAAATTTGGTACATTCTTGAAAAGAAGGAATGCACTGGTGAGTTCACCAACACCAAAAGGCCTGGAAGACCACGGAATGACAAGACAAGAATGTTCTCAAGGAGGTAGGAGTATCATTGTAAAGTCTACAATCAAGATGCCTTCATCAAAATAAATAGAGGGTTTATCTCACGATGCGAAACACTGGTAACGTTCAAGAACAGAAAGGCCAAATTAACCTTTATTAGAAAGCCTACCCAATTCTGGAACAAAACCGTTTGGACAGATGAAACCATGATTATCTTATACCAAAATGATGGGAAGAGAAGAATATGGAGAAGGAAAGCAAGGGCTCATGGTCCAAAGCATACCACATCATCTGTGAACATGGTGAACATGGGCATATGTGGCTGCCAGTGGAACTGGGTCACTGGGGTTTATTGATGATGTGGCTGCTGATAGAAGTAACAGGATGAATTCTGAAGTGTATAGTCTATACTTTCTGCTCAGATTCAGTCAAATGCTGCAAAACTAATAAGACAGTGCTTCACATGGGCCATAAGATTAAGCATTCATAAGACAGTGCATTCAGATGGATAATGGTCTACACATACAGTGAAAGCAAAGCAGGAGCTTCAGTCAACCTAACAGAGCATGCGTTTCACTTACTGAAGACAAAACTGAAGGCGGAAAGACATACAAACAATCAGCGCCTGAAGGCAGCTGCACTAAAGGACTGGAAAAGCATCTCAAGGGATGAAGTTCAGCATATGGTAATGTCCATGTGTTCCAGACTTTAGGTAGTGGTTTAGTTGCATCTTAGTATTAAAAATAATGCTTATATCTATAATTATGTTACTTTGTTCAGTTACTTTTGAGCCTGGGAACCTCTTGAATTAATCCTGAAAGTCTACACTTCAATCACATCTTAAAGGCATCTTTTCAAATCCTTTGTGGTGGTGTCCAGAGGCAAAATGACAAAAATTGTGTCATTGTTTCAGTACTTTTAATGGGGACTGTGACTGGCCATATTTAGCCAAGATTTAGACACCATTAATTTTATAATCAAATTGTGAAGTATTATGCTTACTGTGCATATTTAGTAGCCACTGCTAATCGACTCTTTGCTACAGCACAGCTAGGCCAACTAGGGAGACAGCTCAAATTCCCAGACTTCATCATGGTAACAGCACTCAGGCCAGACATTGTCTTGATGTCAGAAACCACAAGGTAAGTGACCTGCTGGAAGTCACACATCCCTGGATAGGTAGGATAGAAGAGGCCTATGAAAGGAAAAGGGGAAAGTAAGAGGGCCTGATAGGGGAATGCCAAAGCCCTTGACGTTAGATTTAATAGCTTTGTCTGAAGATTCTTAGCGGCACAGGGCTGCACATTAGAAAAGCTATCAAAAACATATCAGAGGCTTCAGAATAGGTGTTGAGATGGCTGTGGCTTAAATGGGGTGTTCTGGGAAATACATATGCTACTTGGACACAAAACCTGTTAAGTGAGCTGGATTTTAGATAAGGTTGAGTGGCATGAAACAGGCATTTACAGGGCCAATGGGGCTTGCTACAGCCTCAAATACCCAGGAGGCCAAGCAGGGAAATTTGTGGAAGGCATAAGCTACCTGGACACAAGTCAGTGCATGTAAAGATTCTGTCCCTCATTTGTGAGACACGATATAGCAACCTATCTATATTCTTTGGATTGGCGATCTGCTCAGAGGGTACCCCACCTCTCACCTGAAGTTAGCTGGGATTGGCTCCAGTTTCCCCCAAATGACCCTGAACAGGATTAAGCGGCAGAAGATGAATAAGTGAGTGAGTGAGTGAAAATTCTTCACTTGTCTTTTTATTGGGAACCTCTGACTTTCAAATTACATGAGCTAATATTTTATTCACTACAGAACATAGATAACATAACAAATGTTCAAATTGGGAAATTGTACACCTTTATCCACTAAATGAGCACATTTCAAA
>JAQMCW010000007.1:3830051-3841793 GCA_030068335.1 Chrysichthys cranchii
TCAAACTGTTTTGAAAAGAAGAGGAGATGCTACACCATGGGAAACATGCCCCTGTCCCAACTATTTTGAGACCTGTAACAAGCATCAAATTT
Source organism: Chrysichthys cranchii (assembly GCA_030068335.1). Lineage (NCBI taxonomy): Eukaryota > Metazoa > Chordata > Actinopteri > Siluriformes > Claroteidae > Chrysichthys > Chrysichthys cranchii. Next base: position 3,830,144 of record JAQMCW010000007.1, read on the forward strand.
GAAATGAGCTCATTTTGTGCAGAAAATTGTAGAATCTCTGTTTAAACGTTTATCTATGTTCTGTTGGGAATAAAATATTGGCTCATATGATTTGAAAGTCTTTTAGTTTCTTTTTAATTAAATTTAAAGAACGTCCCAACTTTTCTGGAATTTGGGTTGTAATTGCCAGATTGTTGGGGGGGAAAATCCTTCATGTCTTTGTATTAAACAGCCAAATGCAATTCGATTGGAAACATTCAGAGTCGAGTACAGCCTTAAACCCATGTAAAACATTAGGTGTGTAAACTGAAAAAAAGAAAAAAACATGGATAAGTGGAGTGACAGTCAAGTCCACACTTTATTGAGCCTGTATGCAAAGAAGGAAATGCAATGCGATATTGATGTGGTTTATGTCACTTCAGCGTTCCTACAGATGGTGCAAATGCACACAGAAGAAAGGCCTGTGAAGGTGTGTAGGTCTCAGGAGAGCTCCAGAGTGGGTAGACCCTCTCAAAAAGAATCATTGTTTGGTGTTTATATGATTTTCAGAATAAACATGGCAGTAATGTATCCATAAACCACATACTTTAGTATAATTTTTCTGCATAAAGCCTCATAGTGGAATTTTGGCCTAAATGTGAAAGTTGCATAAAAATATCAGGAGTATTCACGCAGTGAAATGTGTGTGTTTATGCTTGTCCTTGTGGGACTGACGGTGCTCGCGTGTCCTGTGTGCAGAACAGCCTGTTTGAGCGGATCCAGGAGGGGACGTATGAGTTTGGGGATCGGGACTGGTCTCACATCTCCGATGGAGCCAAAGACTTGATCTCACGTCTGCTGGTGCGAGACGCCACGCTGAGGCTGAGTGCGGCTCAGGTCTTACAACACCCGTGGGTTCAGGGGGTAAGGCTGTTTCTCTTCTTCTTTCTCCATTTTACTTTTAAGAGATCACAATGCTTTATTGCTCCCCGGGGGAATTTACTTCTCGCCATGTCGCACGTCACATTTTAAAAAGCTTTGTGCGTTTTTCTTTGTAGAATGCTCCTGAAAGAGGTCTTTCAACGCCACAAGTCTTACAAAGGTAAAGCTTATTCTTTTGTTTTATGCTTAAAGTAGGTAGAATTTCCTACAGAGTGGGACAGCATATTATTTGCTAATTGTTATTGTGTCAAACTTCACACTTCTGCTATATCCGTACCGGGTAGTTTGTGCACGAGCAGTGTGAGACATCACACACACTGACTCTGAGAATCTCACTGGTTCCAGATATGTTCCTAAATATGAGGGAGAATCAGAAAGCAAAGGCAGTTTTTAAATTATGTGATAACCTGGAGAGTAAAAGACAAAGCAAGCAGTGGAGACATCCATCTTCTGCATTGAAGAAGAAATGAAAAAGTCAGCCCTACTCTAAGAAAGTCATGTCCTTTTGGGACATGAAGGTTCCTATTCTGGTGCATTTCCAAGCGCATGGGCAAACAGTGAACAGTGCACATTACTGTACATTGCTGCGACGTGAACTTTAACCTACAATTCGCAGCAAAAGAAGAGGAACGCTGTCCAAAACAGTCTTGCTGCACCATGACCATGCACGTCCTCATACAGCAGCAGAGACAGTAGAGACAGTGCCACGGCTCAGGTTTCAACGTCTTCCACGTCCTCCTTCCAGCCCGGATCTGGTGCAGAACCATTATAACATCTTCAGTCCCCTGAAGGAGGCGCTGTGCGGTCACAGATTCACCTCTGATGATGAAGTAAAGGAAGTGCTGCTCACCTGCCTTCGGGAGCAAAAGAAAAAAACACTTCTCTGCAGGGATACAGAAGCTCGTTGAATGATGCAACAAATGTGTCCTCTTGCATGTGGTTTATGTAGAAAAGTGATATGTTCAGCTTCTCACATTGTACTTCTGCCAAAGCTGTTAAATGTATTTTGCCTTTACTTTTTGATTCGCTTTTGTATGATCTCAGCATGCTACATTGTCCCTTATAGTGTCTGGATTTGCCTTAATTATAGAGCACAAATATGTCTAACCGGTCCTGTGTATTCTCCCTAGGAAGTGCAGCACTAAGGACCTGACTCAGTTTGCGGCGGAGGCTATAGCATTTAACAGGCAGCTGTCGCAGCAGGATGAAGAGCAGGAGGATAACGGCGCCATCATGTGCTCCATGAGACTCTCGCCCCCATCCAACTCCAGACTGGCGAGACGCAGAGCACAGGCTCACGCCCTCCGCAGCACCAGCCAATACCTGAACACTACTCAGGTTCCAGAGTGACCTCACGCACAACGCAACACGTGTAGCAAGTGGGAGGTTTTGTGTCTGTAGCACTTATGATCACACAGAGGTGCACAAGACATAAACAAACGCTACACCTAGTCTAGAGTTTTCCATAATGCCATGAAGGGTTTATGCATTACAGCAGACCTACCAGAGGTGCTCAGTATGAACAATACATCCTTAGGTACGTGTCCTAATTAATAACAAACCACATACCCAGTATTACGCATACGAAAAAGTATGAAGCTCTGAGATATTTCTGAATATTTACATGTTTATTGATGTGCCTTTTTTTTTTTTGCTTGTTTCCAATTTAAGGGTGCTTAGAAATAAGATGGGAGTATCGACATGAAGCTTAAATACAGCATTTCTCAACTACTTGTTTTTTGTATTCTCCCAACTTTACATACTCGCGGACATTAATTTATGTTAAGCACTTACCATTTTTACATATTTGTTTTGTGGGTTTTTTTTGTTTTGTTTTTTTCTTTTGTGATTTTTTTTTTTTTTTTTGTTGTTTGTTTTTTTTGTTTTCTTCCCCTTTTCAGTGACTGGTATTATTGTAAAGGCATTTGAGCTTTTAAGCCATTTGAATTTATTTTTTTTTATTTTAGAAAAACCGTTCAGAAATGAGAAATGGGCTTTATGTTTATATGCATATTGTGTTTTTTTTTTTTTTTTTACCTCAGACTCAATTTGCACATTTTGTCAGGCACGGGGCTCAGCAATGCTACACCATGCCAGCAGGTGACGTGCACTTTGTACAATACGACAAGACTTGTGAGAAGTGTAACTTTTTTCCCTCCACTTGTGTTGTCTGTAGGTATTGTGCATCTACAATGTCAGATTTTATCTATCTATCTATCTATCTATCTATCTATCTATCTATCTTTGTATGTGGTGTTCTGCACATTTGGCTGTTTCCCTGTTTTAGATTACAGTATTTTATTTTAATTTGTATTTTTAATGTTCTACAATAGAGAATTAATTTCTTAAAAAAAGAAACTGTGTCTTTATTCTAGAAATCCTTCACCTGTTGCAGTTCCACAGCATGACCGCCGAAGTGTCTAACATGTCAAAATATTCACCAACAAAATTACTGCAAATAGATTGATTTATGATGATCTACCATTCCTGTTGGTTTAGCATTTCTTAAAGGTGTCATTCTATTGTTTTTTTTTCATTAATTTTGCAGTGGTCTCTAATATGAATGAATGCCCTGTGAGTTGGTTTTGGTGAAAGAAAAAAAAAATGCTCTGGTGATCCTGTTTCAGGCTGTTCTAGTTTGGTGGAGGAGTGGGTAAGGGGGAGAACGACAGGATTTCGGCTCTGAGTCATGAATATTCATGACGAGCAAACGTATCGCCTCTGATTGGCTAACAGCGCTGTGACTCCCCTTCCAGTGGGTCATTACTGTAGCTCCTCTACTCTCAATAGTTAGCTTCTACCTGCCGAGACAGGCTCTGCTCTCTCCTGGCCGCAAAATCAAAACTGTCTTCCCGTGGGCGGTCGCAAGCCAAGGTGGGTGAGGCCAGGAATACTAATTTTCGAAGTGACGTAAGTTCAAAAGGCTTTTTCTGATTCGCTCGTTTTTCCGTCTATGTTCTTTCTATGGCTAATGCAGGCAATGGAAGTAGAAGAATATTTTCACGTGCAGCATGCATATGCAACTCAGAATGACCTATCGTATTTCAAAAAGAGCAAGTATTAAACCATTTCTCGGGGAATGACACCTTTTTAATACAACTTCACTGATGTTAATTAGACTCTCGGTTTAAATAAGTACAGTGGAACCTCGGCTTGTGAGCATAATTCGTTCTGGAGACGTGCATGTAATCCAAAGCACTCGTATATCAAAGCGGGTTTCCCCATAAGAAATAATGGAAACTCAGATAATTCGTTTCACAACCCACAATTATTTATATAAAAATCATTAATACAAAATATAAAGTAAAATACATAAAACTGTCATGAATTTGCCCACGTGTGCAGCGCGCCTGTCCTGAGCACTCCCAATAGTGGCACATGTCAGAGAACCCGCGCTGCTAAAGACTACTTCCTGGTTTTCCTCCGCAACGCCACGATGCGTCACATGGGTGGTGACAGGAGTACCGGATTGGGACTGATTGCGAGAGCTGTAAAAAGACTCACACAAGCACGCCAAGATTGCGAAGCATTAGTTGTTTCCCACATTTTACACATCCTGATCTTGTTTGAAGTTAGGAATCAGTCTTTTTTTATGCTAGTGCGGATGTTGACTAAACGAGTGAGCCACAATCCCGCAGTGAGTGAGGGAGAGAAGTTGTGATCACATGAGGCTCGGTAGATGAAGCATATGCATACTACTCGTATTGCAAGACCTCGCTCGTTCGTCGAGTGAAAATTTATTAACGTGTCTTGCAAAACACTTGCAGACCAAGTTACTCGCAATCCAAGGTTCCACTGTACTTCTTTTCCCAGACCTTAAAACGCCTCCCCCTAATTTTTTTTCTTGGAGTAAAATATCAGTGGTTCTTAATATATTAGACATTTTTTTTAGGTTTAACCCAACATGTTTTGAAGGACAGCGTGGTGTACAGCAGGAAACGTCTCTGCCTCACAGCTCCTGGGTTCGATTCTGAGCTCAGGTTTTCTCTCTGTGTGTAGGATTTTTTCCCCCATGTTTGTATGAGTTTCCTCTGGGTTCTCAGGTTTCCTCCCTCTGTCCAAAATACATGCATGTATGTGAATTGGCTGTGGTAGTGTGCCACTAGGTGGGAATGTGGGTATGTGCATGAACAGGTGTCCCATTCAAGTTGAATTTACCTTCCTGTGGCAGACTCTGGACCAACACTATATGGCCAAAGGTTTGTGGGCACTTTACAATGACACCAGTATGTGGTTCTTCCCTCAACTGTTGGCACAAAGTTGGAAGTGCGCAATTGTTTAGATGGAACTGTAGGTTTTGGCATTACAATTTCCTTTTACTTGGACCAAGAGGCCCAAATCTGTTCCAGCTTGACAATGCCACTGTGCACCAAAAGAGCCTCATGAAGACTCCATGGTTTACCAAAGTTGGTGAGAAAGAACTTGAGTGTCCTTCACACTTTCTGTTATTGTCTTAATGTAGTCTTGAGCAGTTCTACAGGCTTCCTGTAAACATACTGGAACACTATCAGTAATAGGTTGGTCACTCCAAAGCCCAGATCTCCCCATTATTGAAGTAGTGTGAGACCATCTGGAGGAAGAACAGAACAAAAGGCAGCCAAGGTCCAAAGACGAGCTGTGGAATGTCCTTCAAGAAGCCTGGAGAACTTCCCGAAAATGACTTAAAGAAATTATAAGAAAGAAAGCTTGCCTGAAAGAGTTCAGGCTGTGTTGAAGATTCACTTTAAAGCTGGTTAGAATTATACAAACGCTCCATGTATTATATACTGTATTTACATGGATGTTTGAACATCACTGTACCCATTGTCTCATTTTCCTCACAAAATATAATGAACTGAGGTATTAGGGGTGGCTCAAGACCTTTGCACACCACTGCATGTACGTGTGCATATTAATTAACATTATAATTAATAATTATAATCAATAATAATTAACAATATAACATAATTTTTCTACTTCTGGTAACCAAGAACTCGGTGAAACCTAATAATTTAAATGTCTTAAAATCTTTCGTCTCCTCCATTTTGCCCTAATGCTATTTAGACCTTATGCCTTCTTATATGCATACTCTTTCGGATAAATAAAATGAAAATACTTCAGAAAACTGCAACAGAGAGTATTAAAGTCCATGCAATATAATGGAAAAGGGCAGGGCGCCTCTTTAATCTGGAGTGCAGATGATGGTGGGCGTGGAAAGAGGCGTCCTCAGCCGGATCTTTCTCTATAAATCAGCTGAAGAGAACTCTGTGCTCGCTTGGCTGGAACACAGCTGGATGGTTCGCTAGATTAAACCCTGCACTGCTGTGCATTTCAGAGCAACTCGATGCGCTTTTAAGCGCAAGAACATTGCCATAGACACCGAGCATCTGCTTCTAAAGCTGGGAATATAAAGCTTGTAGCTCTTTGGTAAGTGTGAAATCTCTTCCAGATTCAACATATGTTATATAAAATGTGCAGCATACACTATGATAATTAAATGTAATAATCTGATGGACACATGAGTTTGTTTGAGTTGGCAAAAAGTTTTGAATTGTGCGTGTGTGTGAACTTTTTTTTAACTGAACTGCAAAAATGCACCAAAAGTGGCAAGAACACAGAAACATGCAATGATAAATAGATATGCTAGAGCAGATTTGACAGCTTACCTGTTCGAAGTCATTTCGACGTTGTCTTCCTTATGTTAAGTTTCTCATTTCGACCCATTTTCATTATCCAAGACAGTTGTTTCACTTTCTGTTCATTTGATTTTTTTTATCTACTTCTCTCTGGTGTGTTTTTCTAAGAGTATCCGAAGCCAGCAGTTCTGATTTTGGCCGTTTCCTTATCTTAGGCAGTGTGTGCAAAATGAAACAAACGCACGTCCTTGGAGAAATGCACGCAATATTACTGGTTAATGTCTCACACAGGCATTTACAGCACCAAAGCCTGTCCAAAAGATCTCTTCACAGACATGTCTAGTAATAAAGTTATATGGCACAGTAATTTGAGCCATTTACAAAAGCTCCTCATCATTGCAGTCATCTGGACTTGGCTGCAATAATTGAATTGCCCCTCCCGAGAGTTCCCTCTGTAACGACACACAGCCGGACGGATATTAGCCCAACAGCAAATGTTGTTCCACTCCCTTGGTGCATTCATTAATCATCTCCGTCTATCCCACTCTCCTGTGTCTCTCTTACCAGATAGCTTGAAAAGGAAGTGCTCAGAAAGTGACGAGACTCCACGGGGAGGATGATTTGCTCCGATCAAGACGCACGTCCAGCTGCAGTGAAGAAGATGCGACCCCTGCGTCCGCCCAGTCACCCGTCCCCGGCTCTGTGCTGCGCCTGTGGACTCTGCGTCATGCTGGCTGGGATCAACATTACTCTTGTGGGTGCTTTTGGCTTTGCTAAGATGCTGCCCTCGAACAACCCCCCTATCATCATCGGGCCCTTGCTCCTACTGGTAGCATTCTCATTTTTTGGAGCGTGTTGCATGTTTAGTCGTCGACCTTCCGCCCACTCTTCTCATGCCAACACAAGACCGGACCACTGTGGCTTGATGAGGATGGGAGGATCCACATTTGAGCTAGAGACCAGTGAGCACACGCTGCAGGACACCACGGCCATTCAGCTCAGCCCGACTAACTCTTTATGCTCCTCCCACCACTCTATTCCCACCAACCTACCTGTTGTCATGCTCCACCCATCAGAGACTGGTAACCTTCCAAACAGATGTGCTTCACCCTGTCACTTGTCACCAAGACAAGATGATATGATTCCGCTTAGCTCGTATGATGAGAGAGATACATAACCTTGGCTCATCTGTGTGAAATCAGATCATCTAGTCTTTAAGAAGCAACACTTCCTGCATCATCCTTTAAAAGTACACACGGCTTTACACGATAAAAGAAATGCTCTACACACAAAGACCTGCGTCCACTTGCCGTGTCGGATCGGTCCCCGTGTGGACATTACTGTAATGACGGAAGCTTGAGTGTTCATCTGACACCGTGGAAAGGAAGCCAAGACTTCTACCTCATCCTGATGATTCTCAGACGTTTAAGTCTACAAAAGTGTTCTTATTTAGACATGCCAAATAATCCTCTTCTATGTTTAGTTCATTTAAAAGCATCTATCTTAACTGACCTTCGTTGAAAATGGGTTGTCAGTGAAATAGTCTATTTCTGTTATTATTTTGCCCGTTTGCCGCCAATAGCAATGTAATGCGAGAGGCGGGGTACACTCTGGGCAGGTCGCCAATCCACCACAGGGCCAACACACAGAGACAACCAACCATTCACACCTACGGGCAATTTAGAGTAGCCAATTAGCCTAATCCACTCGGCATGTCTTTGGACTGTGGGAGGAAACCCACATGGGCACGGGGAGAACATGCAAACTCCACGCAGAAAGGCACCAAGGTCGACCCCGGGGATCGAACCCAGGACCTTCTTGCTGTAAGGCGGCAGTGTTAACTACCACACCACCCTCAAGATACTATAACAAGGCAACAATCCAAACTATGAATTATTTGGAAAAAAAAAGCTCTGCTACGACTCTCTCCATGTGTAGACATGACTTGAAGGACAAAAGAAGGTTTTACCAAAGAAAGGATCCATAAACTGTATTAAAAAAGTCATAGTCAGTTATAAAGGCAAACGGTGGAGAAATGAGTTCTGTTTGATATTTACACTATATAATAATTTAGCTTACTGGTAATGATGAATCACCATCACAAAATGTGAACGCTAATCTATGACTTTTTTGTTGTTTTTGACGTGTTCCTTCATAGGCTATAAAATGTATATGATCAGGTTACAAGCAAACACATGTCAGTGGGTTGGAAGACAAGCTGGTCGGTGATCTCTGACATGTCTGTTTTTGTTTTTGTTTTTTTTAGCAATTATAAATGTCCAAGGAGAATCCAAACCCTTTGCCCCAGAACTTCATTGAAATAATCTCCGTCACACCAGGTCCTATGGTGAAAAAACATTTTATGTGTTTAGTCTTATTTATTATATTGGTTTGCTTATGTTGAGATCATCTTTTGTAAAGCATTAAAGAGAGGTCGTAAGAGGGGAAGTGAAATTACATGTTTGCGAAGTGACTTACAATTGAGGCCGAGTACAATTATACAATCAAAGATTAAGGATTTTGCTCAGGCACGACAGGGACATCATGGTGTTGTTGGGATGATTTGAACCCACAACCCTCCTACTTGGTAGCTCCAAGCCTTAAACACTGAGCCACCACTGCTGAACATAATGTCGCTCAGATACCAAAGCGTTAACAGTTGACACCGCTGGCTATTATTTTAATATAGTTAATGCTTTATTTATGGTGGTTGAAATACACACACATCCACTTAACTTCCCTTCAGTAGCCACTAAATAGTTTTGTCTTATTGGCTACGGATAAAATAGGCCAATTTAGTCTGTTGTATTTACATACTATTTGGATGAAGTAGTCTGTGTTGAGCGTGGCACAGTAGTTAGCACTGTCATCTCATAGCAAGAAGGTCCTGGGTTCGATCCCTGGGGTCGACCTGGACGCCTTTCTGTGTGGAGTTTGCATGTTCTCCCTGTGTCTGTGTGGGTTTCCCCCCCCGGTACTCCAGTTTCCTCCCACAGTCCAAAGACATCTGCAGAGGGGGATTGGTGACTCTAAATTGCCCGTAGGTGTGAATGTGAGTGTGAATGATTGTGTGTCGCCCTGCGGTGGTTTGGCGACCTGCCCAGGGTATACCCCACCTCTTGCCCAAAGTCAGCTGGGATTGGCTCCAGGTTCCCCCCACGACCCTGAACAGGATTAAATCGCAGAAGGTGAGTCTGTGTTGAAGTTTCCATTTACATTTATGGCGTTTGGTAGACGGTAGTCTGTCGATCTCGGTGATCCTGGTTCATACTTGTTCCTGGTGATACCTGGTGACTCTCTCCAGTCCTGTCCAGCAGTCTGTCCTGGTTGGTGTCCACTGTTGGTGGAATGATCTTCCCATTGAGGTCAGAACTGCTGACTTCCTGACTTCCTTCAAGTGGAAACTGAAGACCCACCTCTTCAGGCGGCACCTCTCCCCTGCTTTCCTGTCCATTGTGTAATCACGTAGCGGTCGTAACCAACCCAGGCTTCATTCTGTCTAGCCTGGTCATGATGTCTTGGGGTTAGGTGTTGGGGTTTTATTCCCCTATTAGTTGCATTTGTGGTATTGTGTATTCATATTTCCACTCATTTATGTTTAGCTCATTTTTTCCTTGCTGTTAGCTGACTGGTGCTTCTACAGAATATTACACTAGATGTTATTCTGGCACTTATTCAGTCGGCACTCGAACTTTCTTGTCTAGAAGTTCTGCTCTTCTTGTACCTGACTTTTACACTTCTAGTGCATCGCTCTGGATAAAAGTGTCTACTATAAATGCCTGTAATGTAATGTAATGGTTCACTAAGTTACATAGTAAGAATATTATCAGTCTAAAAATTACTCTGTTGGGGAGGTTATGTAGTAAAGAAACCACACAGACAACACAAGACTGTTTTTTTTTTTTTTTTTTAAATTAAATAAGTGCTACTTTGGTTTACATTAGTAATGTAAGTACACTGTACAAAAATTACAATGCTGCACTTGACGTCATGAAAAACTACTGTTTCATCCCGTCATCTGCTCTAACAGGAAGTCTCAGGAAGCGGCATCCCGTGCTCATTTCTCCGTCCGCTTCAGTGCAGTGCATTCATTAATGCCCATGAAAAAAAACAAACCCAAAGAGATTACCACAAACATAGAGCCCAAAATATCTTTGGTAAATTACCATTTGTTTTGCTCCTGTATTTATAATGTATCCAAAGTTTAATACTGTGTACTACTGTTTATAAATATGCTAAATATAAATCAATTTTAGACACCTCTGAAAGATTCTGTACTGGTACATTAAACATTACTAATGCCTACTGGGGAAAAAAATATATCTAAAGCAAAGTAAACACCATATTTTAAAGATAAGGCGGTTGATTATCAGTCAAATTAAATACTTATTACACAAAATGCAAAATCCTGTCTTATCATGCAGTTGCCAGCGCATCCAGGACCAACATCCAAACACTGCAGCTAATGCTGTTAACTCCGCAGTCATGTTTGCACAGGGTCACAGCCGCAGCACCATCTGTGCATTACAGCTCTATTACAGCTGCCTCAAAGCAGAGTAAATCAGCCTCTAATGTCTGAAAACACATCAGGACTGACAAACAACATTCCCTTTAATAATTAATATATCACATCATTACTGTAAATATCATAAGATAAGTTAAACACTCTGTTCTGGGCTTCTGGATAATGCTCTTAGTTACTGAGTAGGAAATTATTCAGGTAAAGATTTTTTTTTATTTTAAAGTTTAATCCGTAGTGGTTAGTGTTGCATGCTGCTAAAGCAGAATTTGGGACTTGTTCCAGACCCTTCTAAAAACTACAGAGGGCTAATTTGCAGTTATGTAACTATAATAATTCCAGTTATAGTTGTAGTATAATGAATTTGTCAAATATGCATTGTATAAGGCCTTGCATCAGTTGTGTTAGCTAGTGACACAGAGTTCAAAATTACTTATAGGATGCATGCAATAGTTAGGTGAAGTTACTGTATGTGAGTGCACAAAATATTCATTTTACCTGAAACATGCATAATAATTTCCATATTATATACTATATATATGTGTGTGTGTGTGTGTGTGTGTGTGTGTGTGTATATATATATATATATATATATATATACAGACGTGGACAAAAT
>JAQMCW010000007.1:3848781-3859183 GCA_030068335.1 Chrysichthys cranchii
CCCCCCCCCCCCCCCCCCCCCGTTGTGCCGTCGTATTTTTCGAAGCAAAAATTGTGCCGTGGCTCAAAAAAGGTTTGGAAACACTGCCCTAGAGAGTCTGCTTTAGGTGTTTAACAGTGGTTTTTCCCAACAAGTGGAATTGAGAAATGTCTACAAATGATCAAAAATGCTCAGGAAGAGAAAAACTGATGCAGATGGAAAGCAGTTTCAAGAAGTATTGGACATGTTTGTGCTTGGTATGTCTGTGTTATGAGGCCATGTCAGTCATCAAAGAGTACAGCAGTGTGTTGGTGGATAAATGGATAGAGTACTTTATTCCATCCTGGAGGGGGAATTGCACAGTTGCAGCAGCAGATCACAAATATCACAAGCATTCACGCATGAAACACACTTCAGGACTGACATGTAGTATGCACATGATCCATATAAGGCATCTAGTGGTAAAAGGAAATCAGTAGTGCAGGTATTGATGGAAACTGGATGCATAAAATAACTGTTTGCATTGTGCATGTTCAGAAGGTGAGTTTCCTCTCTTTGCAGCAGTGAGTTATTACATTAGTCATTTGGCAGACGCCCTTATCCAGAGCGACCTAGTTATCTCATTTATACATCTGAGCAGTTGAAGGTTAAGGGCCTTGCTCAAGGGCCCAGCAGTGGCAGCTTGGGCATGCTTGGATTTGAGCTCCTGACCTTCCTATCAATAGTCCCACATCTTAACCCTCTGAGCTACTTCCTGCTCCATGTATTATGGCTTGTAACTGCCATGAGCAGAGCTTGTGGTGAGGTGATTAATTATATCGGGTGATGTTGAGTATCCAGTAGCTGACCTGCAGTGAATGAAGTCTATGCACATAATGAATCTAAAGATGAATCTTGCTTCCAATATAAGGGCTTGTTTGACCAGATTTGTGACGTTTGTTCTTTAAAGAAACTTTAATTCTATTAAACCCAGTATTAACTTAATGCACAAACATTTTGTGTTATGATGTCTTTTGGAGTATGTGCTGTACTTAACTACATACTACTTATTCTGGTAAGAAGAGTGTAGTTATAAGACAGTATGAACTCACTAGTTGTAGTTAAGCCCTTAAGGGTGAAATCCTACCCCTTGTCCTTTGCATTGGCTGTAATGCAGTGCCATTCTTCAACCCGCGTTGCTCGCTGTCCAGTAGAACAGCATTAACGAAGCAAGAGTTTACTGAGTAAGTGTACTTGCTGTTAACACAACGTTAGAAATGAGGCTGAGGTTATGCACACCTTGGTGGTGGTAGGATTTCATCGTACTTGTGTTCTGTTGGATGAAGGGGACAAATTGATTATCACTTCAGTTAATTGAGCTGGAGTGGGATCTTCTGTGCCTTGGGGTGATGGGGTTAGGATTTGGATCACAGATGATGTAAATGTCAGCGCAACTTTATTTAAGGAGTCAGGGATTTGGAGGAGTGTAATGTGTGTGCCCCCTTCCCTAACAGGGGAGAACACTGTACGTACCATCGCTATGGATGGTACTGAGGGGCTGGTGCGTGGCCAGAAGGTTTTGGATACCGGAGCCCCCATCAGAATCCCTGTGGGACCTGAGACGCTCGGCAGGATCATGAATGTCATTGGTGAGCCCATTGATGAGCGAGGACCAATCACCACTAAAACGTAAGACCAAACTTGTTTATAGAATATCATTTCATGGAGCTTTGTCCCACAGTGTTACTGCTAGACACTGAAACGTTTTGTCTTTAGGACTGCTGCCATCCATGCTGAGGCCCCAGAATTCACAGACATGAGTGTGGAACAGGAGATTCTGGTCACAGGAATCAAGGTGGTCGATCTTCTGGCTCCCTATGCCAAGGGTGGAAAGATCGGTATGATTCAGACTCCTTTGTGTTCATGCATCTTTCAACACCCACAGTGCATTCAAAAGGTTTTTTCTTATTTATTTTTATTTATTTATTTTTTCCTCCCTGCCATAACAGGTTACTTTGGGGACGGGGTATGTCAAGAGATGTAATCCATAGCTCAGTTTATTATTCCATGTCTATATAAATAATGTAAAGCTTTTGGGGGTTTCACATTTGTAAATTAGGATTGTGTGGCTTGATCATGAGTCAACTTAAAATTTGAATCTACACATGTGGTTTTTTTTCTCTTCCTTTCTTTCCCCTTCCATTTGTGCAGGTCTGTTTGGTGGTGCTGGTGTAGGCAAGACTGTGTTGATTATGGAGCTGATCAACAATGTGGCTAAAGCCCATGGTGGTTACTCTGTGTTTGCTGGTGTGGGGGAGAGGACCCGTGAGGGAAACGATCTGTACCATGAGATGATTGAGTCTGGTGTCATCAACCTGAAGGATACCACCTCCAAGGTAATTCAGGGTTATTCTTTTTGAAGTTCTTGAATGTATTTATGGATGGACGTTAAAGGTGTTTTCTGCCTCCAGGTCGCGCTGGTGTACGGACAGATGAACGAGCCCCCAGGCGCCCGTGCCCGCGTGGCTCTGACTGGTCTTACAGTTGCTGAATATTTCCGTGATCAGGAGGGACAGGATGTGCTGCTTTTCATCGACAACATCTTCCGCTTCACCCAGGCTGGGTCAGAGGTAATTACTGATGGGTGTCTGCCTCTACATGACACATACAGTGTGAGCAGCCAAATTCAGCCAAAATCTCATACTTTGTCAGGTATCTGCCCTTCTGGGTCGTATCCCCTCTGCTGTGGGTTACCAGCCAACCCTGGCTACTGACATGGGTACCATGCAGGAGAGAATCACCACCACAAAGAAAGGCTCGATCACATCTGTACAGGTTTGTAACTGCATTTTAAAAACAACTTATTCAAAAACAAATAACACTTGATTGGATTTGAACTTGATTTTCCAATGTACTTCAGGCCATCTATGTGCCTGCTGATGACTTGACTGACCCTGCCCCTGCCACCACCTTTGCCCACTTGGATGCCACCACCGTGTTGTCCCGTGCCATTGCTGAGCTGGGTATCTACCCTGCTGTGGACCCCCTGGATTCCACCTCCCGTATTATGGACCCCAACATTGTGGGAGCTGAGCACTACGATGTGGCCCGTGGTGTACAGAAGATCCTTCAGGTATGTGACGTACAGTGCAAGGCAACTTGAATCGGTGCTGGTTGAGAAGTTTCCAGTGGCTTCCTGATGAATCCACTTCATTCAATTTGGAATCCTAATAATAGTGGTGACTCTTGTCTGTGCAGGACTACAAGTCTCTGCAGGATATCATTGCTATCCTGGGTATGGACGAGTTGTCTGAGGAGGATAAGTTGACTGTAGCTCGTGCCCGTAAGATCCAGAGATTCCTGTCCCAGCCCTTCCAGGTGGCTGAAGTCTTCACTGGACACTTGGGCAAGCTGGTGCCCCTCAAAGATACCATCAAAGGATTCAAGAGCATTCTTGGAGGTTTGCATCCCCCCCCTCCAGTTCTGTTTTGTTTTAACAAGTTACATGAGTCTGTTGAATAATAAAAGGCCTCTAGTGCAGTCTTACTGAAGCACCTTTTTTCTTGAACAGGAGAGTATGATGCGTTGCCTGAGCAGGCGTTCTACATGGTGGGGCCCATCGAGGAGGTCGTCCAGAAAGCCGAGAAACTGGCCGAAGAACATTCGTAAAGAAAAGCATTTGGGCAGGATTTAAAAAAAAAAAATGCAAAGGTGTGAGGAGCACTTGGTTTGTAAAGTCACATGCAGCAATTGTACTTATGTTTGTCAGTCATTCTGAAATTATATTTAATGTTTCCAGTAACAAAGATGGAAATAAATCTGTCTTACTGTGAAACAGTCTGGTTTCTTTTGTACCTGGATATGGGCTTTGAACTTAAAGCTTAGTGTTGAGTCATTGGGCCATTGTCTGCAAGGTTTGGTACAGGTTAGGACTGCAGGGATCATGCTAGTGCAGCAAGAAGTGATGGTGTCACTTATGATGCAAGAGCCAGTATTAAAGGAATAATATACAGTGGACCCTCGGCTCACAAACTTCATTTGTTCTGAGACTGTTTAATAAAATCAACCTTTTAATTATAGAGAAATTTAACTAAATTAAATAAACAGATTTTGATGCACGTTACCTTTGCGGTGGATACGTAGTTGCTGGCTGTAGGTGGACTGTGGTGGAGGGATATGGTGGCAGTTCTCATGTTGATTATTTATTTCAACTGTTATACACTTGAGCTTTTACTCTCACTTCCATTTCTGCTTTTCACTTTCTTGGGACCCATAATGTGAAGGCTTATAGAACAAAAATGCAGAGAAACCCAAAAAAATGCATTGAACATGTTCACACGAGTCAGTTGAAGATTTGTTCATCGGTCAATACAAAATCTGCTTAGGAACTTGGGTCGTACGTCGATTTTTGTTTGCCATCCTATGTGCTCGTAAGCCGAGGGGCCACTGTACGTTGCATGTAAAGAAAAATGCAGGGCCTGAGGATTTTTATTTATTCATAAATACCCCCCTGTCGCAACATTGGGGGGGGTAGAGACGCAGAGTTAGTGTAACATGTTCTCAATACAAATGCACCTATTCCTGGAAGGCCCAAGAATCTGTCAAATACCTAAACAGTTGTGTAGATCAGGCTGTATACCAAACAAGTCTGGAGCATTTTCTGGTCAACCCTTAAATCCATTAATGTTACATGGAACAGCCATGAGCCTATGTGAAGGAGGCTGTCCGCAAAATGTCAGGGACAGGGTAAGTGACTAGCTTTCTGTGACCTGAACATAGGCAATGTTGCCATTGACAGTGGGCAAAAAAAAAATAAAAAATTTCAGATATACGTATCCTGGAAGACCTGGTGTTCTGCATTTAGCAGCTAGCAAATATCTGCAGGAAAATCACTTCCACATCTTAAGCTGTTGTGTAAACCAAATGGTAATCAAGTCCAGTTCAGCTCCAGGTTGTATTTATATAAAATATGGAAATGTTGTTTAAAGGCATGAGTACTTGGGCAAACGGGTTACATTTGTCCACAAAGTGGCGCCCTTGAGTTGAGAATCTTTGGTAGACATGTTGATGACCTGAACTTGGTCGGCTCCTGCTGCCTGTACGGCAATACCTTGTTACTGGAGGGATTGCAGCAGTCGAGATTTCAAATGGTCTGTAGAACATTAGATACTGGAGGTCTTCTTTCTTTTTTTTTTTATTTTTTTTTTGTTTCAGAATATCTGTGGCATAATCTGCTTTTTTGTGGTAGTGCTATGGAAAGAAACTTTGGGTCTTATTATAGTAGTGATGTATTTGTAAACCCCTCATTATGAAGATAAATGCACATCTGAGCTTTTTGCAATAGTTAAAAAAAAAAAAAAAACTATTGTGTGTGGGGGTGTTATGATCAAATGACATCCTTTAGCATATTCTCGACACCAATTAATAAAATTTGTCCTTTATTCTGTGATGAAACCTTTTTGGTGTGATGGAAGTGGTCACTTCCAGGATGATAAAACACATGAATTCAGTGAATGTTTTGAGTATGAAAATGATTGACTCAGCAGATTTCCATATAACTGTATTTATAGAAAGTTGTGGCTCAATTGAAAAATCTTTTTGGAAGGATGTTTCATTTCTCCAGTACAGTTCTGGATGCACAGAATCTACATCAGTGTGCTTTTAAGTTATTCTGAGTCCTCATATTGGCCCAAAACCTTACATAATGATGTTTTTTCACATCTGGACATTATATACACTACAGGCCAGATTTTCTGTTCACTCTTGGATTAAAAACAATGATAAACTGCTTTGTCAAACTTTTATTACAGGAAAACAATATACGTAAATTCTTAAAACAAATGTCACTGACTGGTTTTTGAAGTGTAATATAAACATCAATTTTAAGTGCAATTTAACGAATGCGAGTGCCTATGTACGAGTTTCAACAAAATATCCACGCCTCCCCTTTATCACAACAGCACAGATTCATGGCAAGTTATTTCCAAAAATTGCTGGGTGGCTGAACTCTCTCAGCACCTTTAAAACTCAGTTCTGTCTCATCTGTCTCTGTTTCAGTTTTGGCTCGTTCGCTGGACGCTCATCTCAAATTTGTCGGTCCAGTTCGTCCCATATCTACTCAACAGGAGAAAGATCTGGAGATTGGGGAGGCTGAGAAATAATCCTCAATTTTTTTTTTGACACACATTTGAAGAATGCTTCAATTCAGTGATACTCTCCTTTTTTCATGATCCCTTTCATTTAGACCAAGTCTTCAGATCTTCCTCCCCAAAACATTGTAGCTGATCTTCCTCCATGTTTCACTGTAGGAATGACACATTCTGTGCTTGCCCTTATCCCCCATCTGGTGCCTGATATGAACATAAATTCAACTTACCAGTTGAAATACAGTACAACAGAAGATGGAAATGAGGAGCAGACCGTGCATTAAATATCTCACAAGCTGATTCTGGGACAAGGCAGAGGCATAGCTATCATTTGGCTAAACAAGACACAATCAGGAGAGACCAAGAGTCAATCGAGTTAGTAAATACAATTCCTACACTATATGAATGCCAATGCACTAAAGACCGAATATGTCTTCCTCAAAACTAATAGTTTCAGCCTTTGCCAGTTAATAATGTATAAATATTGCAAACCAGTCGGTTAGATTTGTTTTAAGTCTTTCGAATATATTTTTTTTAAATAAAAGTTTGACAAAGCAGTATATTGGATTTGATTGGTTATCTATTTTTTAAATCCAAGGGTGGGCCCAAACTTCTGCCCTGTTTTGGACATCAACCACTATTACTGAAGCTCACTGCAGACACTTTCTGCTTTTCTTCTTTTTGGCTTTCTGAACGTATTCTTCAGATAGAATCAAAAGTCTATAAAGGAGAATGTGGGAATTTTCCAGATTCAAAAGGCACGTTCATTGAATGTGCAATTATCATTATCGTCATTTAATCTGTGTTGCAGGTTATGTTATAGGTCTTGGGTTACAAAGCCTTTTGTGAACAGTATTGCACAATCTGTAAAACCAGTAAAACTTCATCCTGATAATTCCTCTTTTAGATAAAAGGTTTAAAAAAAAAATGCTGTGCACACATTTAAGCACTTGTGCAATAGACACTTTAGCTATCAAGAGCTTTCATATCAACAGGTCAAGGCCCAGTGTGATAAACAATTCATCCTGTGTAATTCATCCTGTGCTGTCCTGAAAGAGTAAACAAAAAACAAACAAAAAAAAAAGCTCCCCACAGCATACGGTATGGGATAATGTTCGATTATACTATTTCTCATGTGATTTTTATGGGATATACTGAATACATTTAAGGTTCATTTCACTTGTGGGCTCCAAGGTCAGAAAAGAACTAGTCCATAAAAAGCATGTTTAGTTCTGTGAAAAAGGCTGAAGGCAGAAGAAATCTAAAGAACCCATATGCACACTAACTAGATCAAAACCGCTGTACTCAGCCTCTTGCCAGGCTTACCAGGTACAGGTCTTTTTTGTTTTTTGGTGGTGATTATATAACTGCAAATGGCACAAGTGATAATTTCTGAAATCAACACATGCGTATTGTTTTGTACCTCACCTTCCAAACAACACTTTTCAGAACCAAAAGTGATCATTATTAATAAAAATAAATAAATAAATAATAAAAAAAAGCTGGCAATCACAACGCTAGGAACCTTCCAGTTTTATTTCAAATAATGTTAAATGGTGGTACATGATGTCTTATGTTCGTCTGCAGTATTGGAGCTATATAGTATCGTGATTCCTAAAGTCTTGCAATCATGCATTCTAGGCAGAGGTGGACAAAAAAAAAAAATTTACTAGCTAGGCCCCCTATTCACGCGTTTTTTGTTTTGTTTTCCTGGGGCAGTGGTAGCTCAGCAGTTAGAGATGTTGGACTATTGATTGGAAAGTCATCAGTTTAAAATCCCAGCACCGCCAGAAAGCCACTGCTGGGCACTTAACCTTCAAAATGCTCGGCTGTATAAAGGAGTTAAATGTAAGTCGCTGAGGAACGTTGCATCACTGTAGGCATGTCTACCAATGAAAGGAAAATTTCTCAATAGGAAGAAGGTTAATGATTTTAATAGGAAGTTTGTTTACTTTTCTTTGTCTGGTTGTTAAACCTACTTGCCAGTCAGGTGATGATAAATGAAAAACTTCAGAATAAGTAATGGAATTAAAAATCTGCCCGTCCCAGGTGCCCAGGCTACAGATTTGTCCACCCCTGCTAGACTACAGGGCTAAATGCATCATTGTCCAAATACTGGACTTTACTCTAGTTCAGAGCATCTGCCTAATTTACCATTTTGTCAGGTTTGACAATGTCTTTCAGTAACAAGTAGTCAGCGACACAGGAGGGGGCATAAGAGAGAGGCAGCCAGAAAAGCTTTGCATCCCAGCCAGGAGAGTAACGTGTGCGAGGGCGCACGGCTGAGACAGCATGCTCCATACAGTTCACGACCTTCATCAAGTCAGCATCTGGCATCTTGGATAACTTCTCTTTCAACATCGTTTCCACTGGACAGCACAGACAAAAGGAAACGCACAGTTAAGGTAGAAACATGAACTTTAATTACGTGGGATGTAAAATGGTCTTCTAGCTGTAGAATACAGAACTTGTCACATCCAAACCCATACCTTTGGTTATGTAACCATCTCCATAGTCATCTTTGGTCTCCTTTGGCAATCTTTCCCAAAGCGTTTTTACACTTCTGAGTATCAAATCGGTGTCCGTCACACTGGTCTTAAAGAAACCTGGCTCGATACACAGGACTTTCACGCCGAATGGGTGCATACATAACCTGAAACACAGAACAAATTGCTGTCGGTAAAGTGGTCACAGTGTCACCTTTTAATGTGATTCCAAGATTGCTGGAACAACAAACGGTTTTCATATACTTAAAAAGCCTGAGAAAAATACCAGTGTCTCGTGGTCATTACCTGAGGCTGTCATTAAATGATTCCACGCCATATTTGGAGACACAGTAGGGCCCTCCAACTGGGCTGATCCTGCCAAACACACTGGCCACATTTACTACACGTCCCCTGGCTTTCTTAATGAGAGGAAGGACACTCAGGGTCACGCCGATGACTCCGTCCAGGTTGACGGTCAGCATGGACTTGTAGTCTTCCAGGGTCATCCAGTCACAGGGAGCCGAGGGAACAGAGACCCCGGCGTTATTGACCACGGCCCACAGACCTGCCAAGCATGGGAAAGTTTTGCATTCCACACAATAACAAGATGCCTCACGTTTTCCTCAGTTTCTGCATTTCTTTTTTTGTGTTCTCAACATGTCTGCATCGTTTGTCACCCGATGACAAATGTGTTGCAGGACATGATCTGCAGACTGCAAAACTTGTCTGACAAGAGATCTAAAATCTTCCATTAACAAGCAATATCACGGTCAACCGGTCCAAAAGTAGTATGTGCAATATACACACACACATATATATTATATATATAAATAAATAACAAAACTTAAGAGCACTTTCTAACAAATCAGTTGAAACCCCATATAGGTATCCAACTGGCTTTAGATCCAGTGACTATGGTGGCCATCATTTTCATACTCAACAAACCATTCAGTGAAATTGTTCTCTTGGAATGGGGCACATTTTTCATGCTAGAAATCTTTCATTTTAGAATAAAGGTGATCAGAAAAACTTATATTGGTAACTATAACTATATTGGTACCCAAACCATGTGAGCAAAACAGAGCCAACAGTTGTTCCCCTGTAATTTGTCACACATCTGTACATGCACTTACCACCCATTTTAATAGAAACACCTGTGCACCTGTTCATTTATGCAGGTATCCAATCAGCAGCAGCGCAACACAGACTTGTGCACATGAAGGTGGAAAAGGTTCAATTAAAATGTTCACTCCATACGTCAGATAATGTGTGATCTTTGTGGCTTTAACTGTGGCATGGTGGTTGGCTCTAGATGGGCTGATTTGAGTATTTCAGAAACTCCTCATCTCCTGGGATTTTCCACACACAACAGTCTCTCGAGTTTTGGTGTGAAAACCAAATACATCCTGTGAGTGGAGGGTCTGCAGGCTCGGAGACCTGAGGTCGGAGGAGAATGAGCAGACTGGTCTGAGCTGACAGGAAGTCTCTAGCAACTCTACAACCTTGGTGAGCATAAAAGCATCTCAGAGTGCACAATACATCAGACCTTGAGGTAGATGGGTTGACAAGACCTAATGTGGTCTCCTGCTGTTGCTACCATATTCTACAAAGTTCAGCATGTTGTGCATGCCGAGATGCTTTTCTGCTCACCACAGTTGTAAAGACTGATGATATAAATTGTTACATCCTTCCAGATAGTTTGAATTAACCAAAATTGGACATTTTTCTTTGACCCCTCATATCAACAAGGTGTTTCCACCCACAGAACAGCCACTCGCTTAAAGTGTTTTTTAATTTTTTTTGGCGGGGGGG
>JAQMCW010000007.1:4013781-4026191 GCA_030068335.1 Chrysichthys cranchii
TGTGAATGTGAGTGTGAATGGTTGTCTGTCTCTGTGTGTCGCCCTGCGGTGGATTGGTGACCTGCCCAGGGTGTACCTCCGCCTCTCGCCTGAAATCAGCTGGGATTGGCTCCAGCTTTCCCCCACAAACTTGAACAGGATTAAGTGGCAGAAGATGAATATACACACACACACACACACACACACACACACACACATATAAAATGACTGATAAGGCTAAATGTTACATGGCCTCTTTACTGAAGTGTTTTTTCCCCCCTTTTTTCTTTTCTTTTCTTTTGCTTTCGTTTCAGAGCGGAGCTGAAGAGACGGATTGAATAAGATAATTGGAGACATATTTCAGTACAACACTGTTTCGAGACACCCTTATGACGTGCGCAGTCGACCTGGACTTGAAGCACACGTTACTTCTGTATGGAAAAGCACTGCTGTAAAACAAACAGGAACGTTCTCGTCACTAAATAAGGATATTCCTGCAGTACAAGAGTTATTTACCTTTGAAGGAAATATGACAAAAATTCTTTTGTTCCTGAGATGTAAACAAAATGTTCTTGATTCAAATAAGCAATTTCACATTGATCTGGGTTTTATTTTGAGCATCAAATTAAATATAGTCTGGAGTTTGGGCTGGTAGTTTACGGTAACATTATCAGAAAGATGTGTCTCTCCCAGTGAGAAATAGATTCAGATAACTGCTGAGAAGTTAAAACTTTCCATCATATAATATATTTCCGATATTTCTGTCTCTCAGCTACCACTGTTTTTGTTCTTTTTTTTCAAACTTCATATTCTTAGATTGATGTGTTTGCGCTTGTCTCTTATTCGTTACTGGGTTATCATCTTAAACTGCATTATCTGTTACTTTTGACAAAAAAATCTTGCATTATTAATATATTTTGCAAAAAACAAACAAACAAGAAAAGCTGTGGGCTGGCCTTAGATGATACACATGCACATTTCGGTCAGCTCAAACACTTGACAGTCTATTATTTGCTGGAGGCTGCTCTGGACGTAAAGCCTGTTGTGCTTGCACTGTCAATGAAACTTAGCCGCAGAATCATTTTTGCCTGTTATACATCTAACACAGCCTGTATTGCCGCTTTCTGAACTATGTTTGCGTCTTTGTCTCGAAACATACTATGGCACTGAGACTTTCTCCGGGCTCCAAGGATTACCTGATCTGCCATGACGATTCTTCATATTCATGAACCAATCTGTGAGACTCATTTGATTGACCAATTTCCTTTAAACGGTCTCATAGTTTTATGAACACTGGGATGGTTTAATATGAAGAGCTGGAGTTGCGATCACTATGAACCCATCCAACATGAACGCATACTGTATCACTGACTTTAGACTGTTTGTAACCAATATATTTTGATTAAACTGTACTACTTTTCATGTCACGAGCTCCAAATAAAGTGTCACCCAAGTGCTGAATTTGTATACTGAAAATCTCAGACTATATTTGGTCTGGCTTACATTCGACGGCCAAATGCAAGAGATTTATTCGAACAGCGCTGTCATTAAGCGGTGTGTGGCTTGGTGATCTACAGGTCTAATTCACATTTGCACTTGTATCGATGCAGTGTTGTCGTTATGTGCTGTTTTTCCTTAAAATTTTGCCATTTTGCCAAATTTCCACCTGCAAAAAAAAAAAAGAAAGAAAGAAAAGCCAAACTATTCCAATGATTAGAAACAGCTTTTAAGTTATTCCTGGAATAAAACAAACTTTGAAATCGGACACTTCCCAGAAGTGAGTTGGACTTTAGCTCAAATTAGCCCACACATGATAAGGCTGGTGTTTGGCTTGGGAGACAGGAGGAGGAAAAAATATGGGAGTGATCAGAGAAAATGAGAGTGCTGGCAGGTATGAGGGATTTGAAATACTGTTGAAATAAACTTTGAAAAACTAAACTAGTTGAAGTCTTCAACTTTTGTCCTTGCAACTTCTTGCATGTGCAGTCCTCACACACTGAGTAGTAGCCTATATAAGGAGGGCACTATTAAGCCAACCAATAAGATCCCAATTATTGTTGTTTTTTTATAGTAATACAATTTAGACAACGCTGACCAAATCACTTAGAGGTTTACCTTTACAATCGTTTCGTTTTTCTGGTATATTTTCAGAGTGAAAAAGCTGAACTGTAACCTTGTTCGGACCTGGATTTGTTTTATATTCGGACTAGCTGATTCCCCAGCGGCTTCGCTCACTGAGTGCAAGGGGGAAAAAAATAAAACGCAGTATTTCTAAAATAAGTTTGTTAATTACCAATTTTATTTTTCAACAAACAGCGGTCGTACATCATTTCCGTTTCAAACGCGAAAAGAATTTTATATATTTAGAAGATCAAAGTTTTCTTAAATAATTCCTTACCAAACAGGTGTTTACTTCTTTTCAATATCAGTGAAATAACTCTCACACAAATAACAATGATTTATAAAGACGAGATAAAAATGGCGCCCACAAACGACGTGATTACTTAAAATGTAAGAGCTAGTGACGCTGTTTCGGCTCGTCCGCACCTATAATATGTTCTGTGGTCACACGGCATTTCTGTTTCAAACGCGAAAAGAATTTTATATATATAGATAGATGTGAATTAATGGCATTATCACACCTGCACCTGCTCTGCCTCCCCTCTGCCTCACTCAGACTCCATTTCCCATGAACGCTTGCACTCTGACAACATGGCTGACACCTTCACACTCTCACACCCAGTCACGAACTCTCCTTCCCATGTGCACCTGCAATATAAGCAACATGACCAACATTCTCTCATGTTGGTCATGTTTTTAGTAATATACTGTTACTGTTGTACGTCAGAACACCATCTGGAGCATGCTGTTGACAAGCTGTATTACGATATGCAGTAAAGATGCAGCGGAAAGGAAAGTGTAGCAAGGAGGAGGTTCTGAAATTAGTGCTGGATGATATATCTGACCTGTCTGACAATGATTTTGACGATGCGGAGATGGATAGCGAGAGTGAAAGTGAAACTGCAAGGGCTTCTAGCAATCCTCAAACTGAAACTGCAGGGACGTCTACAAGGGGAAAAACTCGTCGAGCTTCCACTCGTTCTGTGAAGATAACATCACCTGAACAGTTTCTACTGGTGCAAAGTCAAAGCGATGGCCTGAATTTACGCACAAAATATTCAGCTATGGGACAAAGTAAAAATGGTTTTTTTCCAGCATCGAAAGGGTTAATCCTGGTCAAGGTCATGGGAGGAAGCTGGACCCTATCCCAGCTGACTTTGGGTGAGAGGTGGGGTACACTCTCGGCAGGTCACCAGTCCACTGCAGGGCCTGTGTAATCCGTTCCAGGTCACCGGGAAAAATTTTCACGTGCGACCTGCGGGTCGTTGTGCGAAGCGTGTTCGTTCTGCCAGTCACACGCGCGTTCACGGCGGCGTTCGTTATGCGGAACGTTCGTTCTGTAGGCCGTTCGTTACGCAGGGCACCACTAATGTTAAACCTTGATTGGCTCTTGGCCTTTTCTGATGGTGTCTTAAGCATACAATGGTGACCTGTCTGCCTTGTCCCAGATCAGTTTGATCAGTCAAATGCAATATCTGCTCTTCGTTTCAATTTTCTGCATTTTTGTATGCGGCAGGTGGCGGATGGGGGATAAGGGCAAGCACAGAATGTGTTGTTCCGACAGTGAAACATGGAGAAGGATCGGTGACATTGTTTCAGGGAGGAAGATCTGAAGACTTGGTTTAAATGAAAAGGATCATGAAAAAAAGGAGATTATCATTCAATTCTTCAACATCACACAATCCCTTCGGTTTTACGTATCACTGATCAACATTTCATTCCTCAACAAGATAATGATCCTAAACATTCTTCAAAATCAGGTCAAACGTATATCTAGTCCAAATAAAAGCAACAAGTTTTGAGGATTATTCCTCGGCCTCCCCAGTCTCCAGATCTTTCTCCCCATGAGCTGACATGGGAGGAACTGGACCGAAGTTTGAAATGAGCGTCCATCAAATGAGACAGAACCTGAGACAGAGACAGATGAGAACTGTCTACATGATTGAAAGGTGTTGGGAGAGTTTGGACACACGTTATTGTCCTGAATTTGTGCTGCTCTGATAAAGACAAGCGATGGTTATTTTGATGAAACTCGCACTTAGGCACTCGCATTCACTGAATTACAATGTATATTGTTACATTACACTTCAAAACCAGTCAGTTACAGTTGTTTGAA
Source organism: Chrysichthys cranchii (assembly GCA_030068335.1). Taxonomy (NCBI): domain Eukaryota; kingdom Metazoa; phylum Chordata; class Actinopteri; order Siluriformes; family Claroteidae; genus Chrysichthys; species Chrysichthys cranchii. The sequence goes on from JAQMCW010000007.1 coordinate 4,017,998, forward strand.
GTACAGTAGTCCCTCGTTTTTCAGGAGGAGGGTTACGTTCCAAAATGTCCTGCGAAAGACTAAAAGCCACGATACACGGACGCCACCCCAAATGCTTTTTTTTTTTTTTTTAAATATAGTGTAAGCCCTAAATGATCCTCCCACACTCCTTAAACACTTTCTAGACACAATTAAACACATAAAGATAACATTTATGAGAATATAGCGAGGTGAATTTGGTGTTGAATTCGCAGAAACATCACATTTATAGCAAATACTGTACTGTGCTGTATACTATACTAGCATATACTCACAGTCCAAAGACATGTAAGGACAGGATTTGGCTGATTGGCTACTCTAAATTGGCCGGAGGTGTGAATGTGGGTGGGAATGGTTGTCCTTCTCCGTGTGTCGCCCTGCGGTAGAGATGAATAGTGGACTTATTGTGAAAAACAAAGTTCTGCTGGTAAAAAACTACATCTCCCATCATCCATCGGGAAGCCACACCGGAAATGACGTTGCTACCGACAACCCCCTCCCTCCCTCGTTCCAAAATAACGCGCTTTGTGCGGCCAAGATGTCGGCGCCCGTGGAAGTTGTGCTGACTGCTGACTCGGCGGGGCAGCTGTGGAACTGCGCTGTGTTCGACCCTCACACCGGAACCAATCTTTTATCTTACCGAGGGGGAAACTCCTCTCCTCGCGCTTTAACCATCCTGAACGGGGAATACATCCTCGGAGCTCAGCTCGGCAAGAACTTCATCAACGTGTGGGAGATACAAAGGAAGGTGAGAGCACAGCAGAGCTACAGCCCTGTCCCAAACAGCCCCACACTCACTACATCACTGCACTTTATAGGCTACGAAGTTAGGACTTCTGTGTACACTATATACATAGTGCACTATAGACACAAACCAGGGCTGGACAGTAGAGCTGCATGGTCCTGTCAATCAATCAATCAATCAATCAATCAATCAATCAATCAATCAATCAATCAGTCAGTCAGTCAGTCAGTCAGTCAGTCAGTCAGTCAGCCAGCCCAGAAACAAGTGATGGATATAACTTTCATTTGAATTTTAATCATTAATCACAAGCTTTATCTATAAACAAACAAAAGCTTAAACTCTGCTAATGTTAGCTAGGTGTCACATGGCATCCCCCTGGTGTATACACTCCTGCCCCTTTACTTCCTCTGCACTACACTGTAGGGCATCTCTGTCCAGACACACCCACCGCCTCAGCCTTTCACATTATGGCAGTCTGATCATTCATTCACTCATTGATTCATTGTTTGATTGACTGACTGATTCATTCATTCATTCACTCTTTGATTTGTTCATTCAGCCATTCATTCATTCAATAATTCATGCGTTCATCCACTCGTCGATTCATTCATTTCATTCATTCATTCATTGAGGGACTCATTCTTTCATTCACTGATTGAATGATTCATTCACTCATCAATTCATTGATTGACTGGCTGATTCATTCATCCACTCTTTGGTTGGTTCATTCATTCAATTATTCATTCATTCATTCATTCATTCATGCATTCATTCAATTATTCATTAATTCCTCCACTCATTGATTCATTTGTTCATTCATCGATTCATTGATTGTGACTGACTGATTCATTCATTCATTCACTTGTTGATTTATTCATTCACTTGATTCATTCATTCCCCCACTGATTCATTCATTCCCTCATTGATTGATTGATTGATTCATTCATTCATTCCCTCGATGATTTATTCATTCCCTCGATGATTCATTCATTCACTAATTGATTCATTAATTCACTCATTTACTCACTTATCCTGGACGGGGTGGCAGTGCATCCAGAGCCTATCCGGGGAACACTGGGCACGATTCATTCTTTCATACTTCCTTCTTTCCTTCCTTCCTTTCTTCCTCCCTCAGTAACTGCGTTATCCTGGTCGGGGTGGCAGTGCATCCAGAGCCTATCCAGGGAACACTGGGCATGGTGTGCCCTCAGTGGGTCACCATGAACACACTCATTCACATTTAGGGATATCCCGTTTATCTGCAGAGGGGTCCAACATCTGGAAAACCAGGGCCAAAGGTTGCTGTGGACAGATGCTAATTGGTCTGTGTCTGTGCAGGCTCAGGGGTAGCAGGTTTAGTTAAAAAGCAAGATTTTATTTGTCTGACTACAACTGCAAATTAATTTAGCAAATGCATGTGTACAAACGTGTGCCAGTATGTCCAGAGACTGTTGCAGCAATTGATCAATTTAACATCCTGAGACATTGTGATGTAAATCATGGGCATTGCAAAAAAAACATTCAGAGGATGAGAGGGAAGAGAGACTGAGGCTGGTGGAAGCTGTCCTGGGCGGAGCAGCTGGACACAGCTGGACAAGACAAACAGGGCATTGAACAGTACTAAAGTTAATACGGGGCTCTAAGCCTGGAAGACATTTCAGGAATTCTTGAAAAGTGGTTTGGACCAATTATTCCGAAGAGAAGCACAAATTTACGAATACCATCTTGGCTTTCACAGCTGCAGATGCAGTTCTCCCACTAAAATTAAGCTCACTATATTGGAGCTTTAGAAAGTTTGGCCCTCAGGTATTTTAAGGTGGTCTTATCTGGCTCCCTTTGAAAAACAAATTGGCCACCCCTGAACTCCTGACGTATTTTTGAACAGTAGGAAACCAGAGAACCCAAAGGAACCGTGCCCAGACAATGATCTGGGCTTGAACCAGGGATCCTGGGCCTGTGAGGTGGCAACACTACACACTGTGTCTCTGTGTCAGCTATAGGTGGAGCAGGGAGAGCATGCAGGGGTTTAAGGCCTCTGGATTATTGCATTTCACTATTGCTTTCACACCTATCAGTCCAGTCACCGGATTTGAAACCGAGCAAATTAGATACAGTAGTCCCTCATCTTCCGTGGGGGTTACGTTCCAAAACTTTCCATGAAAGACGAAAATCCGCAATACACGGACGCCACCCTCAAGTGCTTTTTTTTTTTTTTTTTTTTTTTTTTTTTTTATAAAATAGTTTAAGCTCTAAGTTATCCTCCCACACTCTTTAAACACTTTCTAGGCACAATTAAACACATAAAGATAACATTTGCGAGTGCATAGTGAGGTGAATTTGGTTTTGAATTCGTAGAAACATCACATTTATAGCGAGAACTGTAATGTGCTGTATACTATACGAGCGTAGCCTGCACTTATATTTTCGGTACTGTATGTATGTAGTACACTAGCCTAGCCCAGGCTTTTTTCCATACTGTATAACACTGTAATTAACACCCACTTGCTACAGACTGGATTTCAGAACCACTACAGTCGTCATAAACAACAGATGGTACTGTACCGATATAAGCAACCGAATCAAGAATCCATAAAAGCATTTCACTAGAGGTTTTGCGGATGCCACGAAATACTGGGGAAATTCTAAAAAAAAAAAAATTAGATATATATTCTAATATACTTTTAAATTAAATATATTCTGTGCAAAAAACAAAACAAAACAGTGCTTCAACAAAAGAACACCATCATTAGGGTGAAGCATGCTTCAAAACGGCTTTTCTTCAGCTAGAACTGGGGCTTTAATCAGCGTAGAGGGAGCAATGAATAGCTCCATTTGGGTGATTTTTCCCCAGTCAATTTCGGTGCAAAACTTCAATGCTTCTGCTGAAACATTTAAAATGATAAGGAGTTTGACCTTTCAGCATGACAATGACCTGAAACATGCCTCTCAATCAACAAAAAATGACTCCACCAAAACAAGATCAAGGTTTTAGAATGGTCAAGTCAAACATCTACTGGGCGACCTGAAGAGGACTGTGCCCAGGAGACGCCCAGCCGAACTGAGGGTTTGAACTGAAGTGCTTTTATAAGGAAGAGCGGTACAATATTGCTCCTCTAAGATGGGACAATCTGACCGACTCTTATTCAAAACCACTGAATACCAGGATGAAATATAAAGGTGCCTCCGTTAAGTGTTAGTTTAGGGGTGTGCGCCCTTGTGTAGACAGATTATTATACACAGACATCACAAAAGTAAACAGACGACACCATTTTTGAAATATGAATTCCTAGAAACGTCTTTCTAGATGCTCGGCCATAGTAGCCAAGTTGTTGGAGATCCCTCACGGAAGTACTCCGACTCACTTGGAGTCGCGCTGCAACATCAGCGCCTTACAGCGGGGATTTATTTCAACAATCCGCTCAACAGTCTGAAGACCCCTGTCAGAGGGCCCAGGACGACCTGAGCGGGATGCTGGTGATTCCTTTCTTTGTGTTTGAATTGTACAATCACTCTGTTGACTGTAACAAGAGGAATCCCAAGGTTTTCTGCAATCATACGCTGACTAAGTCCACCCTCAGTCTGACCCACAATACAAACTCTTTGAAAATCACACAACTCTTTTGCTTCAGGTGTTCGCCGCATGGCGACAATTAACATACTGTAATCTGAAATGAAAAATAATCATATATTAACAAGTTTGAAGCACCACGTGGTGTCCGCGTAGATGAAACGTAATGAGGGGGGTCTATTTACTTTTGTGATATTTGTGTGTGTTTCCTTTTTTTATTTTTTTCCCCTAAAAAGGTTCTTATTTATAGGTTGCAATTTCATAATAAAGGTAGTAAAAGTTCTGGTGTAGGGGATTGGAAATTAAGTTCTTGCCCAGTTTTGCTTTCTGCTTCCTCCTGAGTGTGTCTGGTTAGGTGGAACAGCGAACGAACCTGGTGTTCCAAACACTTTTTCATTAGAGTCTGTACGACAGCAACTTTCATCCCAGTGTAAACATTCATTAACAGGAAGCTTCCAAAGTATTTGAGCAACACATCTGCACAACAGTAGCAGAGTCATTCGCACGCACAGAGCAGTATATAGGCACTCACCAGGTACTTTGTTAGGATTGCCTCGCTAAAACTGGTTCACGGCCCCTATTGGCATCAGAACAGCCTACAGATTCTTCATGGCGTGGATGATCCAAGGTGGTGGAAACCTTCAGTTTGAGATCCTGTTTCCTGTTGACGTGATTGTGTGGGACATGGGCTCATATTGAGACGCCTTGTGTGTTGTTTTGGGGTTTTTTTGTTTGTTTTTTTTTGAAAGTAGCCATTTTAAGATGGGTACATTTGTTCTTATAAAGACATGCAAGTGATCAGTATATAAACAGTATTTATATAGGCGGTGACATTCAAACAATGTTTGATGGTAGGCGATATATCGATATGCAGATAGTCCTCAAGTTACGATAGAGATGTGTTCCGCAACATCCATCGTAAATCGAAAATATCGTATGTCGAACCTGTGTTGAACCGCTTAACCTCCTACCCAGGAGTCTTTTCCTGTAGAAGACATGCTTTTGATTTAAAATTAGCTCTTGAAACACACAAAAAACTCGCAGTAATGTACTGCACAGTACACCAATACACAAGGTAACTCTGTAAGTTTGCAGGAGAGAGTATGGCATCGTGCGAGGCGAGTGATCCGGGCATTGTCCGTGTACTCCTGTGTGTCGTCCGCGTACTTCCAGGTGTCGTCTGTGTACTTCCGGGCCTCATCCGAAACGTCCGCATACGTCATACGCTGTTACGCTGGCCTGCCAGCGATGCCTGCTTGCAAATTTTAAGTATTTTCTAAATGTTGCACACTTTAGCGCATCTCAGTCGTCATTGTAACTTCGAAAAAGTCAGGCCATCGTAACTCGGGGAGCACCTGTACTGTCGTTATCGCGATATGACCATTCATATCATCAGCCAACTGAACTATGGTGAGTGTCATGATTTGTTGATTTGCTGGTTGTCTGTCTCTCTGTGTTGCCCTGCGGTAGACTGGTGACCTGCCCAGGGCGTATCCCGCCTCTCACCCGATGCCAGCTGGGATTGGTGCCAGCTTCCCCCCGCGACCCTGAACAGGATTAAGCGGAAGAAGACGAATAAAGACGAATATCATTATCGTGAAAATGTCAGGAAATATTGCAATTAGAATTTTCAGGTCGTATCGCCCAGCCCTGCTTGATGGGTATTGAGCGGCGAATGTATGCAAATAAATAAATAAATAAATAAAGCGTTACACCACCCCCACCAGCCTGAACTGTTGGGCCATTGCACAAGGCCCTTAACCCGCAATTGCTCAGTTGTGCAAATGAGATATTTGCAAGACGCTCTGGAGAAGTGTGTCTGTCCGATGACATAAATGTAAATGAACTACTGACACACAAGGCAATTTGGGTTCCTGGATTTGTGCTCTTGATGCCACCTGACTACCATGCCCTGGTCATAGCAGAAATCAAAAGCAAATCAGGACATGCTTCTCCAGTCTTCCACAGACCTGTTTTGGAGATCTTGTGCCTAGTGTAGACTCAGATTCCTGTTCTTGACTGACAACAGTGAAACCTGATGTGCCCATCAGCCATTGTAACTCATCTGCCATAGGGTTTGGCATATTGGGCTTTCTGACAAGCTCAGTGTCTGGGATGCTCAAACTGGCCCAGCTGGACTCATCTGGGACCAACAACCAGGCCAAAGTCAAAGTCACTGAGATCCGTGACCTTTTCCTTCATTCTAGGGTTTGTGAACATTAGCTGAAGCTCTTGACTTGTGTCCACATGATGCTGCTGCAGTGTGATTGGCTGAAGCCTGTAAATTCTTAAAACGAGATGAATTGTTTGGAAGCTAACACATTTGGCCCTTGTTACTGTCTGTCTTTTTTCCACTCGCTTCACGCAGCGTGTGCTATTAATAACCCTGTCAACAAGTCATGAACTGTAGCAGTCTGATGCAGGCTGTGATCCATCATTGACACAGTATGAAACGAGAAGTGTTGCACATGTAGTGCAATGTGAGACATCCATGAAAGCATGAGAATCATGATGTATCCAGTATGATGGCTTGATTCCTCTGACCTTATTCCGGATCTCTTTCAATCGTGTTCACTTATCATACGATCACTGGTCATGTCCGCTACTCGGCGTGGTTTGGGGCCAAATTGGAACTCCGGGCTATCCGTATCCTGGCTGAGTTGTTTGTTTGTTTGTTTATTTATTTAAATATTGAGATGCTTCTCTAGTTACGATGGCGTGACTCACGATTTTTCTAAGTTACGATGACGGTTGCGATATGCTCAAAATTTTAAAATATTTAGAAAATATGTAAGCTTCGCAGGCAGGCATTGCTGGCAGGCCAGCGTAACAGAGCAGCATAACGTATGATACGTTTGGATGATGCCCGATTGTACGTGTCACTCGTCTTGCGTGATGCCTCACTGTCTCCTGCAACTCAGAGTTAACTTGTGTATCGGTGTACTGTACAGTACATCACTTTGTTTTTTTTGTGTGCTTCAAGAGCTAATTTCAATTCAGAAGCATGTCTTCTAAACACCGCAGCATGTCTCCTACAGGAAAAGAGTCCTGGTTCGACATATCCCCATCATAAGTGGAAAATATATCCGACCTCATCTCCACTGTAACCTGAGGGCTACCTGTATATGTATTTTTATTTTTGTCCAAAGTTTTAGATGTTCTGTTTTTTTAAATCTATGTAAACCCACTGGAATAGGCCTTGAACCTCTTGGCGGTGGTAAAATCGCTGATGCATTCCGGGTGAAATTAGAAAGGCTTGGGCTTTTCCTTCCATAAACATACATGGACTGATTGGCTAAATTCGCTCGAGGTGAGAATGTGTGCATTGAGCATTGCAGTGGACTGGCGTCTCACCCACCCGACTATTGTTCCTGGGATACACTCAGGAGTCACGGCGACGCTGACCCGGATAGAGTGGGTCCTCAAGATGATCAAATGAATACGCATCCATGTTTGCTATGTGACTGGCTCACAAAGTCAAATACAGTGCATGAGGCAGTTTTTCATGTACACCTAAGCGCAAATAACGTCCTGAGTGATAATGATAAAAAATCTCTGATTTCCAGTAACCAATATTGTGTATACAGTGAACCCCCACAATATCGTGGTTCACCTATCGAGGGTTCAGTGCATAGCGGATTTTCAAATTTTGATTCGCGAAATTTTCTGGCTTTCGTGGGACTCTGGAATATAAAATATAATTTTAAAAAAAGTTAATTCAAACATTAAAGGAACATTTTAAATCGAAATAAAACCATATGCGCTGTATTTCATCAGCGGTTGAATACACAGTGGCGGTGTACACCACTTCCGCTTCAGCTCGTAAACAGGCTGTAAACAGGAAGTGACCTCACCGGCAGTAA
>JAQMCW010000007.1:4044863-4069831 GCA_030068335.1 Chrysichthys cranchii
ATCTGTTTATTTCATTTAGTTTTATTTTTCTATAATTAAGGTGATTTTAATTTTATTCTATGTTTTATTGCCACACACAAACTCATAATACACTTTAAAAACATGTTTTGGGGGCTGAAACACATTCATTGTATTTACATTCATTTCAGTGGGAAGAATTGATTCGGGTCATGAACAGAGTCTCGGAACGAATCGAGTCCGTGAGCCGAGGGTCCGCTGTACTTTAACAACATTGCTTCCACCCTCATTGCTCAGCTTATAAAGTAGCAGAAATTGCAGCACATCCAGTTATGTATTTTGCCTTATGTACTAAATATGCAGCGGCAGAAAGAGTGATGCTCAGGCTGGGCTGAAAAGTGCCAAGTCTTTGATTGGGTGTTTTCGCAAAGTATGCCCTGTTGTAGGCACTAAATTAATTACAATGTTTCACAGGATGTGAAGTATTTCATCATGCTTTTAATTTGCTTTTTGGATTTGTCAAATTAACAAAAAAAAAAAAAAAAGGAGGCATGATTTCACTCATTTGATGTGCTTTTGTGTAAAGAAAACGTGCCTGAAGGATTTAAAGGATAAGCTTTAAAAGATGAGCTGAGCACGCACTCATCCGCTACTCACTTTAAGTAAGTGTAGGTCATCATTTTATTCATATGAAAGTTGGTCCTTCGGATAGTGAGTAATGTCCCTGTTTAGAGTGCTCTCCGCGCCCGTATGGGGGGGGGTTTAACATTATAAGAATGAATTCATTGTGTCATGGTTATGTACAGGTGCTCCCCGAGTTACGATGGTCTGATTTAGGATTTTTCGAAGCTACGATGACGATTGCGATATGCTAAAAATAGTCAAATATTTAGAAAATATTTAAAATTCGCGGGCAGGCAGCGTAACAGCATATGGCGTACACAGACGTTTGGATGACGCCCAGAAGTACGCAGACGACACCCAGATCATTCGCCTGGTGCGATGCCTCACTCTGTCCCACAGCTCACGGAGTTCCCTTGTGTATCGGGGTCCTGTACAGTATATTACTGCGGGTTTGGGTTTTTTTGTGCCTGAAGAGCTAATTTTAATTCAAAAGCATGTCTTCTACAGGAAAAGACTCCTGGGTAGGCTAGGCTAAACTGAACTAAGCTAGGCTAAGTGGTTCAACACAGTGGTTCGACTTCCGATATTTTCGACTTATAATGGGTGTGGCGGTACACATCTCCATCGTAACTTGAGGACTACCTGTATTTCGTATTAGACCTTAATATTTCTGTTGTTTTTGATTGCATTTGTAACACCCGAAATGTCACGGTTGTCTGAGTAGTGTACAAGTCTGTCGTTACGCCTGAGGTCTGAATACCAGTTTAGGAAATACCACTATTAACTCCTCAGTGCATGCGCCTAGCTCAACTTTGAATCCCATCCATCGTACAAGTATGATTAGTCCAGGTCACGTGGAGAGATGGCGGTTCCTGTACTCATTCGTTGTCCGTTATAGTTCTCATTGCAGCCGTAGTTAAACGAGGCAGAAATCTGAGCGCTGAATGAAATGTCGGCGCAAAACCAGATTATTTCCCGCATCCGTTTAAATTAAATATCGACTGGAGGTCCTGTAAGGCAACTTCCACTGCAAGTGACTTGTCTTTCGGATCACGCTTGGATCACACAGCAGGGTTGACCTCACACTGCAGGTCCAGCCAGCCTATGCTTTGTCAACGCGCAACGGACCGTGCCATTATAAGAAAATAATACACACTGGGGTGGTGTGGTGCAGCCTGGACACCCAGCAGAGGGCTGTTACCACTCTGTGTAAGTGGATTATCTTGTATTAGAAGAGCGCAGTCCAAGGTGTGTGCTTCCGCTTATGCCACAATGATTGTATATTAAGATTTAACGCCGTGGAACATCTGCGGGACCAATTAGTTTCTGGTGTTAATTACGTTATGGCCACTAAAAAAAAAAACCAGCTGTTTCGTCTGTCTCGGAGACGCCGCTCGCTATTTTAAAGAAAAACTGGAAAGCGTGAACTCTTCTCTCTTGAAGGCTTTCCCGTCTGGTGAAGGTGCACAAAGCACCATGGCTGTTAATAAAAAAATTGTAATAAATAAATAAATGAGGCGCTACTCTCCGAGCCGTGCCATTATGGAAAACTATGACACCGCTCATGGGAATGCTTGATGCTGATTGGTCAATTCTGGCATTCCAGTCCGTTATGTCTGTCTAACTGATCCTTTCTATGGACCATGTCATTAGCAGACGCTATACATTCATTTTTAGGTCAGTATTTCATGTCACTGATTTCTTTAGTCGGGAGCAATGTAATAAGCAGGATGGTGTACAGAGAGACAGTCATCGTTGCAAAATAGGCCCCTTCAGGGTGATTCAATAGCCCTCCACGTCGCATCAGTGCCCTGCATCACCAAATCAGGGTTTCTTCCGGAATGCTAAGGCTCGCTGGACATTATCGTTTACATAACACGCACTTTCTGACCTATCAGATGTGATTACCCGGTCTGGAGCGTAAGGTCATTTCCTCGCAAATCCACATCTGTCCTCAAACTTTACGTGAACCTCCAAGTCCTGTAAACGGCTGCTGTTTTTTTTTTTTTTCCTTCAAGAGGAATATGTGCGTTCAGCAGACAGACGGGTCCGTCGTGTTTTGCTTCAGCAGTGTGGATTGACTGTGATGGGTTCATCTCTTTGAAAGAGGGCTTCGCCTTGTGTTTTGTTTTTTTTTTTCCTTTCTTTTTTCATATTTCTGTATTTCCTGACGTGTGGAGGTTAAGGCATGAGCTGAAAAGCGTCCGTCGCGATAAAGAAGAAGGAAGTCAGAAAGAGCCTTGGCCTCGAAGATTCCGTCCGTATGCGCCGTCATCTCAATCCACCTTTCCGCAGGAAGGCGGCATCAAAGGGAATTTTCTGTTAAATCAGTAAAAAGGGTCCAGGCCGGTACGCGGTTTTATGATATTGGAAGCTTACTTTTATAGAGATTCTTTCTCATGTCTGTTTGGTTGAAATTGTGCTGGAAATTAGGACTCCGGGTCAAGGAGGTCTCCGACATAAACGCTAACGAAACATAAAGATTTACAAAGGCTTGTTCCTGATTCGTTCCAGTCTCTCGGAGACTGTGTTCACCTGGTGGCTCGTGTGATCAGAAGTGTTCGGTGGAGAGAGGTACCCGTTCATACCTGGCCTTTTTGCGTCTTTTTGGACTTGAATGCGTCTACGCTGATTGATGGCTTGTGAACTGGTATTGCGATAGAAGCAGTTGAAAATCTGTCTAAGGCTAAGTGTTGCAATATTAAAGAAGCAGCATATTTATACACGTGCTCCCTGAGTTATAATGGCTCGACTTATGATTTTTTTGAAGTTACGATGACGATTGCGATCCGCTAAAAATGGTAAAATATTTAAAATTTATGGTCAGGCATCGCTGGCAGGCCAGCAATAACAGCATATGACACCGCCTGGAAGTAAGTGGACAACGCCCGGATCACTCGCCTTGCGCAATACCTCACTCTCTCCTACAACTTACGGAGTTAACTTGTGTATCGGTGTACTGTACAGTGCATTACCATGTTTTGTTTTTTTGTGTGTGATTCAAGAGCTAATTTTAATTCAAAAGCATGTCTTCTAAACGCCCCAGCATGTCTCCTACAGGAAAAGACTCCTGGGTAGGCTAGGCAAAGCTAGGATAAGCTAGGCTGAGATACCTGGCACAACATACAATATTTTCGACTTACGATGGGTGTGACAGGACGCATCTCCATCGTAACTTGAGGACTATCTGTATTGGATTGTATTTGCTGAGTAACTCGTTTTGGATGTGCTATCAATAGCAGAGTACAGAGCGCTTTATGCCGCTAAACGCATTTTCATGTGCGTTTTTTATCAATCAATCAAGAGAAAACCAACCCTTAACCAAAGTGATGGAAGTAAATAAACAAATTAAATCATAATTGCCGGAACAATTACCGCATAGTGGGGGCACGTACACCGCTGCGACGGTTCAGGCATATCGCTCACACACGCAGCTCTAATGAACGTGACCACTGTGCACAAGGCTGTCCAGTGTAGGGTGTGTTTTATTTGTCCTGTATGAATCTCTTGCGTTGTTGCCAAGACGCATCTCGTTAATCTGGAAACCTGAATTTCTTTTTCTTATAGACAATTTTCCCGTTTAAAGCTGGTACAAATATAGTGACTGGTGTCTAACAGATAGAAGTCTTAAGCTGAGTGTCTGGTGATTTATTATACACCAAGCGCCATAGGTGTGACGCACTTATTGTAATTGTGAGAATATTTCACTAATGTTTTTTTCCAAGGAAGTCGATGGCAGCCCATAGAACCACTTGCTTGATTATTTATTTATTTATTTATTTATTTATTTAAATTTGGCACATTGATCAAGGACAATCCAAAGTATTCAGGCACCAGGTTTGGAGTCAATCCATCCATGCATCCCTGTAGCGCCACCATCAGGTCAAATTTCAAGGTACGATTTTGCTTATAACTTGTAAACCGTTTGTCCTAGACGCGAGATCTTTCCTTCCCTTGAATCCTTGGGTCGTCCCAATCCGAGTACACCCAATGTATTTTTATTATATTGGATTTTCCTCCATTTTGAATTTTTAAAAAACCTACTTTTGCAGACTCACCATAAAGCCGTAGAAATTCATAGCAATGCTTCAAGGTTTTGAAACCAATCTTGTTATTTCAACTCAAGACCACCTCCTGAAGATGTCGTGTCCACCAAATCTCGTGTCATTTGACCACCGAGAGGCTGCAATAAGCAAAAGTGTGTTTTTCTTTTGGCCTTAGAAAAGTGGTGTTTATGACTGATAATTGTCAGGATCTGTCTCTGTCTCTCCCATCATGTCCACGGTTTGCCTGCAGATGTCCCTGGTCATCACGTATGCTCCTACAGTGATTTACTTCCCATATTTGTTCCTGATCTGCTGGTGTTGCAGTTTTTCTTGACCGTTTCTTTCAGTGTGTTAGCTTATGGTATATGATCTAGGTTCACATGTTCCTATGTTCTTGTATTTCCTCTTTCTGGAATTTTTTTCCCATGGCATTTTATTCTGTGGTAGAATAATGTGCTTGGCTCCACTATTGCCGCTTGCAGCCATGTTTTGTTTTAGGTATTTTCTAAGACTTTACTGTGCTTGACAACTCGAATGTCATTTCGTATAATAGCGTTTCCGATTAAAAAAAACAAAAAACAAAAAACATCCAGTGCTTTTTCTGGGGGGTTTTTTCCCCCGAAAACTTTCAGTGAGCCTTCACCATTAGTATTTTCACACGTGAACATAGCTGCGCATTGAAACATGTTGAATGAAGATATCCTACATTAATAACACATTTATTGTACCTAGCATAGACGTTGTTATTCTAGAACCACGTCTTTATTAGAGAGCAGGTAAATAAATACAATTATTCTGTTTCTGGGTGTTATTATATAGAGATGGTGGCATTCAGCTGGTTTTAGCATTAGAGGTGTTCTCATTTTAGCTAGCATTAGAGGGATTAGAAATAGAAAGCTGTTCGTTAGCCATGTCCCATCTTTTCCCATGTTCTTTGGTTCAGTGGCACTAATTTACCACCAGCAGCTAAAAGTACCATGCTCTGGTACCATGGGGTCTAAGTGACCCCCTGTCCACTTTGGACCATGTTTTGTTTTTTTTTTTGGAAACTATCACGCGTCATGACCTTGCCTGCCACGTATTTAGACTAAGGTCTTCCTAAATATGTGACTTATGTTCGATAGTTTCAAAGTCTTTCTGCTTATTTTTTAATTTAGGTTTATTTTTGCTTCGCCATCAATGTGATGAGTACTATGAGGTCAATTTGACCCCAAATGAAAATAAACCTAAATTAAAAATACGCGGAAAGATGGATGTGTGTGGACACAGAAGCCAAAAACTCTCAGAAGAACCCCGATGGGAAATATTAATAGACAGAAACCAGGGCCGAAAAGGAATGGGGGTCAAACAGACCCACCCTTGAAACCATTTGATTTATTTTTCGATGATGCCATGAGAACAGAGATAGTGACATGGACCAGCCAAAAAATTGAAAATGTGAAAACCGGGTACACAAGCAATGCTGGATTTTTGTACCAAAGATCCACCCCCAGAGGCACCCACAGCAGCCGCCAGCACCACAACAGCGTCATCCAGGACTACGCAAGAGATGCGATATTTGTCCCAGATCAAGTGACAAGAAAACCAAATTAGTTGTGCAACCAAAGACAACAGTAGCATTTTTGTCTACAGCGGGGTGAAATATGTGGAAACCCGCACATGAAGCGTCTCTGACCCCTTGGTACCAAGAATGTGACTTTTTTCATGGTACCAGAGCAGGGTTAAGCCACAAAGCCACTGCCAGAATGCAAAATTATGTCACAATGCAAAAAATGGCTCATGAATGATGGATGCGTGCGTTAGTTGAGTTGGTGTGATTTATGAACTGACGTTTGGTGGCTCTAGGCATGAACGCGCAGGAGGACTTTGAATCCAGAACTCCATTTGTTTCAGTCGGGGGGTGAAAGGACAGGAAAATGAGAGCATGAATGCGTCTTTCCAAAATGTCAGCTTTTAGCCGAGTATTTGTTTCTGATTAGTGACGGGACTTTTATTTGTGAGATGAATTTTTGGCACCTTCACCCCTTTCTACCTAAAGTCTTGGGTTCATCTTATGGATTTCAGGTTGCTGAGCTCAAAAATCACCTTGAAATGTTCCTGTCATGTACAATTCATCACAGCACAGTGGGTAATATAGCTGTAGCAGAACACCAGCAATCCGGGTTCGATCTGTCGCATGTCAGGTGAGAATGCGTTCATTCAGGGCTTTGAAAATACACGGTCAGATCGTGCTGGATGTATGAAAACAAACTTCGATTTAATCACAAGGAGCCAGTATTCGCAATCGGATGAAGTAAATTCTCGGCAAGCTTTTTTCTTTTCTATTTTTTTTCTTCTTCGGTGTACAAATCGCAGCTCGGATACAGCGAGTCCTGTCATTTAATTGCGAAACAGAACAGTCGTGCTTAAAGGGCTCATTAGGTTAAAAAGGACTGGCTGTGCTGTACGCAGGACATGTTCCAGGACGGAAAAGTATGGGGCATAAAGTAATTGCCAACCCAACAGATATATGTTTGCCTCATTTTCATACTGATGATTAAATGATTGCATTTTTTTTTAAGCGAAAGATTTCGGATCTTCAGACATGTTTTCCCAAAAAGATGAGGGAAGGGTCGTTCAAAAGTACTAGTAAGGATGGAAAGAATTGCATGGAAGGCGTTTAAGAAAATGAAAAGTGTCTCGGGAGCTATAGAGCACCAAACTATGTTGACACAATGCTTTAAGCACACAAAACCATGCGGATCAAAAATATCACACTCTTTATTTCCTGCCCTTATGTTTAGAGTGCTTCTATGCAAACCATGGTGCAGTCAGTGAACAACCTGGTGAAAGACATTGCGACGATGGAAAAACAGTAGCAGTGAAACGGGTATCTAGAAATGCTGACAGATTATTGTTATACCCTTTAATGTGAAGCATCAGATGCTAAATACAATGTCAAATCAGCAACAGGCTCCTGTTGAAAAAAAATATATATTTTTTTTTAGCTTGTTAGGATTATTAAATAAATGGCAGCACGGCGGTGTGGTGGTTAGCACTGACGCCTCACAGCAAGAAGGTCCTGGGTTCGATCCATGGGGTCGACCTGGGTACCCTACTGCGTGGAGTTTGCATGTTCTCCCCGTGTCCGTGTGGGTTTCCTCCGGATACTACGGTTTCCTCCCACAGTCCAAAGACATGCACAGAGGGGATTAGGCTAATTGGCTACTCTAAATTGCCTGTGAGTGTGAATGGTTGTCTGTCTCTGTGTGTCAGGCTGCGGTGGATTGGTGACCTGCCCAGGGTGTACCCCACCTCTCACCCGAAGTCAGCTGGGAGTGCCTCCAGCTTCCCCCATGACCCTGAATAGGATTAAGTAGGAGAAGATGAGTGAGCGAGGACTATTAAATAGTTAAACCTTTTCATTCAGTAAAAGTCAAATAAAAGTCAAATTTGTGCTTCTTCCTCTTCCTACGTGATGCAGACATCTGTTATAGTCAGATATATATCAAATAGTAGGTACCAACAGCTTCCAGGTTTAGTGAGCCGGAGCGTGGATGGAACAGTAACTCCTGCGAGAAGCCTGGTGTTGAAATGATCTTCATGGCGAGTTTGAAGAGAACAGAAACCTGAATGCTTGCATGCATTCATAAATACTGAGAGATTGAACGTAGGAGTTTGTTTTCTGCAGAAGACCAGACAAGCAGCACGTACTCGGTTTAATCCTGCCCAGAACGGTTTCTTTTGTATTTAAAATTTTTTTGGACATCCCCAGTGTCTTTACGCACCCAATTTGCACATGTGTGTTAACCCTTTGTACGGTATGTTTAACATGGGTGTGTGGGCTGAGATTCGATTACTTATCGTACGCATCCTCCATCTTACCCCTCCAGCTTCCCAAACTCGCCGCGCCTGATGCGTATAACGTTAAACACGTGTAATGCTTTGACTGATTTCTACTAATTACATGAATTTTTAAATCCTCGCCAGCCCAGAGTGCCTTCTGAAGACGCTTCTATATTTCCGAATAGGAAATAAATGTCTTTTGGCTGTCTATAGCGTAATCCATGCCTTTGAACTCCACTTGTCATGTTTAATTGAGAATCCTTGAGCAAGCCATTTAAAAAAAAAAAAAAAAAAAGGGGGGGTGTAATTATTGGAGTCAGCAGTAGGGCAGTTTAGTAATCTGGACCGCCCACGTATCTGCAGCGACTTTTTCCTCTAATTGATGCAATTAAGTCAATTGATCAAACCATTTAAAAGATGCTCAGGGCCAAAAAAACACACTTTAAGCTAATGGATGTTGAAGCAGGGATCACGCTAGCTGTGTACCTGGACTGGGAGCTAATTTGCTTAGAGCCTGTTCTCAGAGCCCGCAACATATGTCTTCCTTTTAGACTAAATGTTTCTTGTTTCCTCTTCCTCTCGTTCTTCCTTTCTTTTCATTCCGACAGGCTTTGAGTCGGGATAAGACCTTCCAGTCGGACGGCGAAGGCAATCAGGTGTTCAAAGGCCACAGGTAAACTGTTAATTACATTCAGCTCTCATGAGGTCCAGGATGGAGGCAGTCTAGTGGGGTTTTTTTTTTGTTTGTTTGTTTTTTAAACAGTGACTAGATTGCTCTTCTCCTGCTTTGATGTTCTCGCGAAAGCATCTCGCCAAACTTTATTCGGATATCTTCCCCAGATTTCCCCCAGTTTTGTCACAGCCAATTCCCACCTGCTCCTTTAAAGCTTGACAGCTGCCAACCTGTGAGAGTGATGCCTAAGGCTGAGAACACTTATATGCATTGCTGATGTGTTGTAGGCGTGTTTCTTGGTGGAAACCTTTTTTTTTTTTTGGTTTGTTTTGTTTTGTTTCGTGACTCATGTGACCATTTTCAGGCATGGACGGTCTATCCCAGATTACTTCCAACTGCCTGAAGTCTTTGGTTATTTCATAGAATGTTCGATCAGTATAACTCTGGTAAACATTTTAAATGTCAGCCAAATGTTATTTTCACATTTATTGAAAATATTGAAAGCATCCGGGGTGGCATACCCTGGATATCTTCGAGAGCTGATCCTCCGTCAGTTGGAAAGCCTCACTCAGAGTCCATGTGGTGGCGCTGAACCCGACGCGTCGCTCTTTGTGGAAGACGTGTGACGACCTGCTCTACTACCAACAGATCAATGACTTCTCTGGTCAGGTTGTAGGTTACAACCCACTTGGACACAGACCACCCATAGGCAGATGGAACGCTCTTGAAGAGCTCCACTAAGGCTTCCAGGTCATTCTTGGAGACATCTGTGCAAGTGTGACCATGTGGTATGTGGCGTAGATGAATTGGCATCAGTGTGATTATGCACTTGCGCCTGGCAGCAAACCTCTGAGAATCTGTGCATCCTTGGCCTCCTTGTTCTAGCACCTTGAAGCATTGTTGGGATTCAGTTTCCTGGTCAAGGATGGCTTGATGTTAAACCAGGTGGATGATTGCATGGGACACAGTCATCTCCACTAAGGGGGAGGACTCCAGAGTGTCGTAGCAGTCCTCAAAAACTGGGTTTTGGGACCTTTGTGATACCCCTGGTTGATCCGGAGAGTATGGTATGAAGTCGCCGGTTTCAGCACCATCCTTTTTGATGCCCTGAAGGACACACACAACTAAATCAAATCGACAATCAACCTCTGCAGTCCACTCTTTAGCTCAATTTCAGCTTAATTCAGGACAAGATGCAGAAGATAGTTTGCTTTGTTTTTTTTTCCGGAGAAAATAAGCAAAAATTAATAGCAACCAGGTACCTTCCCGGTGCTTGATCGTGCCCCTGCTGCCGTGGTATGTTTTGACAACTTTTTAAAATGCTACCATGCTTGAAGAACAAAACCATCTTAAAGATGAAGCTTATTCAGCGTACATACGCCAATGGCTACCTCAAGAGCAAACCTGAGACCAAGGGCAACCTCCGCAGGTGGGATTTGAAGCCGAACTAGGATTTTCCTTCTGAACGACCATTTGTTTCGACACACATTGATCTTATTTGACATGCCATATCTAAGCACAGTTATAAAATTAAAACATTTGCCTGGCAGTGGCCTTCCCGTTTCTGTGGCCCGAAGCACACGCAGTGTGTGCATAGGCGGGTAATATGGTCACGTGGGAAAAGTTGTACACGTATCCTAAAGTGCATAACTAATGCACCCCGATGTTTTCCCAGCAACACCGGCTCAACTGCGAATTTTTGCTGTGTACAGGAACCTAGTGACGTGCCTGTCTGTGTCCATGGACGGTACGCTGCTGCTGTCAGGCTCGCACGACGAGACTGTCAGGATGTGGGACGTTCAGAGCAAGCAGTGCATCCGCTGCATCAACCACAAAGGTGAGTTCCACCCACTCCCCTGGCAGCATCTCTCGGTCCCGCTCGCTTCTCTGCATTTTAAATCGCGTCACGCACAAAACCTCTGCTCGTAAACATCCATCAGTGCTTAGTCATGTTTCTAGCACTCGCCAGATGACCCTTATGCCGTGCACTCTTGGAACAACACCATAGATCTCTGTTTGCTTCTAAGCTTCTCTGCGTCTCAGCTTTGTAGTCATCATTTCAGATAGATCAGAGAATTAGGATTCCGTGCATAGCTTGTATGACTTGGCGGGGGAAGAAAAAAAAAAAGTAAATCCTTGTCTGCGTGTCCATCAACTGCTGTTTGTGGAATGGTATGCAAAGAGAATACAACATGAGCGGGACCAATCCAAAGAGCACCTTCTAATCATGAGTTACACACAATACCATGTATCTACGAGGCCAACCTAGTCTTTCGCACAATAGGACGTGATTTTGGAGAAACGGCGATCCCGGTTTCCCTTTTTTTGCGGCTAACTTTTCTAAATTATCCAAGCGTTCTTCTGGAGAACAGGTGCTCCCTAGTTACGATGGCCCGACTTAGGATTTTTCGAAGTTATGATGACTATTGCGATCCGCTAAAAATTGTCAGATATTTAGAAAATATTTCAAATCTGTGGCCAGCGTAACAGCGTAATGACGTACACGGACATTCGGACAACGCCCAGAAGTAGGCGGACGATACCTGGAAGTAAGCGGACGACACTCAGAAGTACGCAGATGATGCCTGGATCACTCGCCTTGTGCAATACCTCAATCTCTCACACAACTCACGGAGTTAGCTTATGTATCTGTGTGCTGTACAGTGCATTGCCAAGGGGTTTTTTGTGTGATTTCAGGAGCTAATTTTAATTCAAAAGCATGCCTTCTACAGAAAAAGACTCCTCGGCTAGGCTAAGCTGGGGAAGGCTAGGCTAAGCTAGGCTGAGATACCTAATATCTCCGGCTAAATGGTTGAACACAGTGGTTCGACATGATATTTTCGACTTATGATGGGTGTGGCAGAACGCATCTCCATCGTAACTTGAGGACTACCTGTATCTTGTTTTTCCAGTGTTTATCTTCAGGCTTCCTTATCTACAGATGCAACAGGTGGATGCACTGTTTATATTTTACTTACTGGTTCCTTTCCTTCTCCAGACCTGGAAAAGTTTCAGTTTGGGGAAAACCGATGGTCTTTAATTAGCTACAATATTATCATCACACTTCTAAATGAGCTAATTATGGTTTGACGTTATAAAGAGAAGCAGAACATGCAGGATTTGGTTTGAAGGACCGATGTGCAAGGGATTAATTCCTTAGATTCGTTCTGTAAATTATGCAGACGGCTTGAATTTGCAGTCACAATTGGACAGTTTATTAAAGGGAATGCTGCTTGTAGGTGTACAGGGTGGGCCATGAAAAAGGAGCCCGGCGATAGGAAGAGCAAATGAACGAGCAAATAAATCGTTTTTATTCACTTAAACAAAAGTCCCAACAGATGCTGAAAGTGGTCCCCATTCACGTCTATGCACCTACACAAGGGGCGACAGATGGACAGAAAGGGGCTACGGCCTCCTCCAAAGAGCGTGGCACCGGGATTGGAGGCAGGCTAGTTTATCATGGCCCACCCTGTACACCTACAAGCAGCATTCCCTTTAATAAACTGTCCAATTGTGACTGCAAGTTCAAGCCGTCTGCATAATTTACAGAACGAATCTAAGGAATTAATCCCTTGCACATCGGTCCTTCAAACCAAATCCTGCATGTTCTGCTTCTCTTTATAACGTCAAACCATAATTAGCTCATTTAGAAGTGTGATGATAATATTGTAGCTAATTAAAGACCATCGGTTTTCCCCAAACTGAAACTTTTCCAGGTCTGGAGAAGGAAAGGAACCAGTAAGTAAAATATAAACAGTGCATCCACCTGTTGCATCTGTAGATAAGGAAGCCTGAAGATAAACACTGGAAAAACAAGATACAGGTAGTCCTCAAGTTACGATGGAGATGCGTTCTGCCACACCCATCATAAGTCGAAAATATCATGTCGAACCACTGTGTTCAACCATTTAGCCGGAGATATTAGGTATCTCAGCCTAGCTTAGCCTAGCCTTCCCCAGCTTAGCCTAGCCGAGGAGTCTTTTTCTGTAGAAGGCATGCTTTTGAATTAAAATTAGCTCCTGAAATCACACAAAAAACCCCTTGGCAATGCACTGTACAGCACACAGATACATAAGCTAACTCCGTGAGTTGTGTGAGAGATTGAGGTATTGCACAAGGCGAGTGATCCAGGCATCATCTGCGTACTTCTGAGTGTCGTCCGCTTACTTCCAGGTATCGTCCGCCTACTTCTGGGCGTTGTCCGAATGTCCGTGTACGTCATTACGCTGTTACGCTGGCCACAGATTTGAAATATTTTCTAAATATCTGACAATTTTTAGCGGATCGCAATAGTCATCATAACTTCGAAAAATCCTAAGTCGGGCCATCGTAACTAGGGAGCACCTGTTCTCCAGAAGAACGCTTGGATAATTTAGAAAAGTTAGCCGCAAAAAAAGGGAAACCGGGATCGCCGTTTCTCCAAAATCACGTCCTATTGTGCGAAAGACTAGGTTGGCCTCGTAGATACATGGTATTGTGTGTAACTCATGATTAGAAGGTGCTCTTTGGATTGGTCCCGCTCATGTTGTATTCTCTTTGCATACCATTCCACAAACAGCAGTTGATGGACACGCAGACAAGGATTTACTTTTTTTTTTTCTTCCCCCGCCAAGTCATACAAGCTATGCACGGAATCCTAATTCTCTGATCTATCTGAAATGATGACTACAAAGCTGAGACGCAGAGAAGCTTAGAAGCAAACAGAGATCTATGGTGTTGTTCCAAGAGTGCACGGCATAAGGGTCATCTGGCGAGTGCTAGAAACATGACTAAGCACTGATGGATGTTTACGAGCAGAGGTTTTGTGCGTGACGCGATTTAAAATGCAGAGAAGCGAGCGGGACCGAGAGATGCTGCCAGGGGAGTGGGTGGAACTCACCTTTGTGGTTGATGCAGCGGATGCACTGCTTGCTCTGAACGTCCCACATCCTGACAGTCTCGTCGTGCGAGCCTGACAGCAGCAGCGTACCGTCCATGGACACAGACAGGCACGTCACTAGGTTCCTGTACACAGCAAAAATTCGCAGTTGAGCCGGTGTTGCTGGGAAAACATCGGGGTGCATTAGTTATGCACTTTAGGATACGTGTACAACTTTTCCCACGTGACCATATTACCCGCCTATGCACACACTGCGTGTGCTTCGGGCCACAGAAACGGGAAGGCCACTGCCAGGCAAATGTTTTAATTTTATAACTGTGCTTAGATATGGCATGTCAAATAAGATCAATGTGTGTCGAAACAAATGGTCGTTCAGAAGGAAAATCCTAGTTCGGCTTCAAATCCCACCTGCGGAGGTTGCCCTTGGTCTCAGGTTTGCTCTTGAGGTAGCCATTGGCGTATGTACGCTGAATAAGCTTCATCTTTAAGATGGTTTTGTTCTTCAAGCATGGTAGCATTTTAAAAAGTTGTCAAAACATACCACGGCAGCAGGGGCACGATCAAGCACCGGGAAGGTACCTGGTTGCTATTAATTTTTGCTTATTTTCTCCGGAAAAAAAAACAAAGCAAACTATCTTCTGCATCTTGTCCTGAATTAAGCTGAAATTGAGCTAAAGAGTGGACTGCAGAGGTTGATTGTCGATTTGATTTAGTTGTGTGTGTCCTTCAGGGCATCAAAAAGGATGGTGCTGAAACCGGCGACTTCATACCATACTCTCCGGATCAACCAGGGGTATCACAAAGGTCCCAAAACCCAGTTTTTGAGGACTGCTACGACACTCTGGAGTCCTCCCCCTTAGTGGAGATGACTGTGTCCCATGCAATCATCCACCTGGTTTAACATCAAGCCATCCTTGACCAGGAAACTGAATCCCAACAATGCTTCAAGGTGCTAGAACAAGGAGGCCAAGGATGCACAGATTCTCAGAGGTTTGCTGCCAGGCGCAAGTGCATAATCACACTGATGCCAATTCATCTACGCCACATACCACATGGTCACACTTGCACAGATGTCTCCAAGAATGACCTGGAAGCCTTAGTGGAGCTCTTCAAGAGCGTTCCATCTGCCTATGGGTGGTCTGTGTCCAAGTGGGTTGTAACCTACAACCTGACCAGAGAAGTCATTGATCTGTTGGTAGTAGAGCAGGTCGTCACACGTCTTCCACAAAGAGCGACGCGTCGGGTTCAGCGCCACCACATGGACTCTGAGTGAGGCTTTCCAACTGACGGAGGATCAGCTCTCGAAGATATCCAGGGTATGCCACCCCGGATGCTTTCAATATTTTCAATAAATGTGAAAATAACATTTGGCTGACATTTAAAATGTTTACCAGAGTTATACTGATCGAACATTCTATGAAATAACCAAAGACTTCAGGCAGTTGGAAGTAATCTGGGATAGACCGTCCATGCCTGAAAATGGTCACATGAGTCACGAAACAAAACAAAACAAACCAAAAAAAAAAAAAGGTTTCCACCAAGAAACACGCCTACAACACATCAGCAATGCATATAAGTGTTCTCAGCCTTAGGCATCACTCTCACAGGTTGGCAGCTGTCAAGCTTTAAAGGAGCAGGTGGGAATTGGCTGTGACAAAACTGGGGGAAATCTGGGGAAGATATCCGAATAAAGTTTGGCGAGATGCTTTCGCGAGAACATCAAAGCAGGAGAAGAGCAATCTAGTCACTGTTTAAAAAACAAACAAACAAAAAAAAAACCCCACTAGACTGCCTCCATCCTGGACCTCATGAGAGCTGAATGTAATTAACAGTTTACCTGTGGCCTTTGAACACCTGATTGCCTTCGCCGTCCGACTGGAAGGTCTTATCCCGACTCAAAGCCTGTCGGAATGAAAAGAAAGGAAGAACGAGAGGAAGAGGAAACAAGAAACATTTAGTCTAAAAGGAAGACATATGTTGCGGGCTCTGAGAACAGGCTCTAAGCAAATTAGCTCCCAGTCCAGGTACACAGCTAGCGTGATCCCTGCTTCAACATCCATTAGCTTAAAGTGTGTTTTTTTGGCCCTGAGCATCTTTTAAATGGTTTGATCAATTGACTTAATTGCATCAATTAGAGGAAAAAGTCGCTGCAGATACGTGGGCGGTCCAGATTACTAAACTGCCCTACTGCTGACTCCAATAATTACACCCCCCCTTTTTTTTTTTTTTTTTTTAAATGGCTTGCTCAAGGATTCTCAATTAAACATGACAAGTGGAGTTCAAAGGCATGGATTACGCTATAGACAGCCAAAAGACATTTATTTCCTATTCGGAAATATAGAAGCGTCTTCAGAAGGCACTCTGGGCTGGCGAGGATTTAAAAATTCATGTAATTAGTAGAAATCAGTCAAAGCATTACACGTGTTTAACGTTATACGCATCAGGCGCGGCGAGTTTGGGAAGCTGGAGGGGTAAGATGGAGGATGCGTACGATAAGTAATCGAATCTCAGCCCACACACCCATGTTAAACATACCGTACAAAGGGTTAACACACATGTGCAAATTGGGTGCGTAAAGACACTGGGGATGTCCAAAAAAATTTTAAATACAAAAGAAACCGTTCTGGGCAGGATTAAACCGAGTACGTGCTGCTTGTCTGGTCTTCTGCAGAAAACAAACTCCTACGTTCAATCTCTCAGTATTTATGAATGCATGCAAGCATTCAGGTTTCTGTTCTCTTCAAACTCGCCATGAAGATCATTTCAACACCAGGCTTCTCGCAGGAGTTACTGTTCCATCCACGCTCCGGCTCACTAAACCTGGAAGCTGTTGGTACCTACTATTTGATATATATCTGACTATAACAGATGTCTGCATCACGTAGGAAGAGGAAGAAGCACAAATTTGACTTTTATTTGACTTTTACTGAATGAAAAGGTTTAACTATTTAATAGTCCTCGCTCACTCATCTTCTCCTACTTAATCCTATTCAGGGTCATGGGGGAAGCTGGAGGCACTCCCAGCTGACTTCGGGTGAGAGGTGGGGTACACCCTGGGCAGGTCACCAATCCACCGCAGCCTGACACACAGAGACAGACAACCATTCACACTCACAGGCAATTTAGAGTAGCCAATTAGCCTAATCCCCTCTGTGCATGTCTTTGGACTGTGGGAGGAAACCGTAGTATCCGGAGGAAACCCACACGGACACGGGGAGAACATGCAAACTCCACGCAGTAGGGTACCCAGGTCGACCCCATGGATCGAACCCAGGACCTTCTTGCTGTGAGGCGTCAGTGCTAACCACCACACCGCCGTGCTGCCATTTATTTAATAATCCTAACAAGCTAAAAAAAAATATATATTTTTTTTCAACAGGAGCCTGTTGCTGATTTGACATTGTATTTAGCATCTGATGCTTCACATTAAAGGGTATAACAATAATCTGTCAGCATTTCTAGATACCCGTTTCACTGCTACTGTTTTTCCATCGTCGCAATGTCTTTCACCAGGTTGTTCACTGACTGCACCATGGTTTGCATAGAAGCACTCTAAACATAAGGGCAGGAAATAAAGAGTGTGATATTTTTGATCCGCATGGTTTTGTGTGCTTAAAGCATTGTGTCAACATAGTTTGGTGCTCTATAGCTCCCGAGACACTTTTCATTTTCTTAAACGCCTTCCATGCAATTCTTTCCATCCTTACTAGTACTTTTGAACGACCCTTCCCTCATCTTTTTGGGAAAACATGTCTGAAGATCCGAAATCTTTCGCTTAAAAAAAAATGCAATCATTTAATCATCAGTATGAAAATGAGGCAAACATATATCTGTTGGGTTGGCAATTACTTTATGCCCCATACTTTTCCGTCCTGGAACATGTCCTGCGTACAGCACAGCCAGTCCTTTTTAACCTAATGAGCCCTTTAAGCACGACTGTTCTGTTTCGCAATTAAATGACAGGACTCGCTGTATCCGAGCTGCGATTTGTACACCGAAGAAGAAAAAAAATAGAAAAGAAAAAAGCTTGCCGAGAATTTACTTCATCCGATTGCGAATACTGGCTCCTTGTGATTAAATCGAAGTTTGTTTTCATACATCCAGCACGATCTGACCGTGTATTTTCAAAGCCCTGAATGAACGCATTCTCACCTGACATGCGACAGATCGAACCCGGATTGCTGGTGTTCTGCTACAGCTATATTACCCACTGTGCTGTGATGAATTGTACATGACAGGAACATTTCAAGGTGATTTTTGAGCTCAGCAACCTGAAATCCATAAGATGAACCCAAGACTTTAGGTAGAAAGGGGTGAAGGTGCCAAAAATTCATCTCACAAATAAAAGTCCCGTCACTAATCAGAAACAAATACTCGGCTAAAAGCTGACATTTTGGAAAGACGCATTCATGCTCTCATTTTCCTGTCCTTTCACCCCCCGACTGAAACAAATGGAGTTCTGGATTCAAAGTCCTCCTGCGCGTTCATGCCTAGAGCCACCAAACGTCAGTTCATAAATCACACCAACTCAACTAACGCACGCATCCATCATTCATGAGCCATTTTTTGCATTGTGACATAATTTTGCATTCTGGCAGTGGCTTTGTGGCTTAACCCTGCTCTGGTACCATGAAAAAAGTCACATTCTTGGTACCAAGGGGTCAGAGACGCTTCATGTGCGGGTTTCCACATATTTCACCCCGCTGTAGACAAAAATGCTACTGTTGTCTTTGGTTGCACAACTAATTTGGTTTTCTTGTCACTTGATCTGGGACAAATATCGCATCTCTTGCGTAGTCCTGGATGACGCTGTTGTGGTGCTGGCGGCTGCTGTGGGTGCCTCTGGGGGTGGATCTTTGGTACAAAAATCCAGCATTGCTTGTGTACCCGGTTTTCACATTTTCAATTTTTTGGCTGGTCCATGTCACTATCTCTGTTCTCATGGCATCATCGAAAAATAAATCAAATGGTTTCAAGGGTGGGTCTGTTTGACCCCCATTCCTTTTCGGCCCTGGTTTCTGTCTATTAATATTTCCCATCGGGGTTCTTCTGAGAGTTTTTGGCTTCTGTGTCCACACACATCCATCTTTCCGCGTATTTTTAATTTAGGTTTATTTTCATTTGGGGTCAAATTGACCTCATAGTACTCATCACATTGATGGCGAAGCAAAAATAAACCTAAATTAAAAAATAAGCAGAAAGACTTTGAAACTATCGAACATAAGTCACATATTTAGGAAGACCTTAGTCTAAATACGTGGCAGGCAAGGTCATGACGCGTGATAGTTTCCAAAAAAAAAAACAAAACATGGTCCAAAGTGGACAGGGGGTCACTTAGACCCCATGGTACCAGAGCATGGTACTTTTAGCTGCTGGTGGTAAATTAGTGCCACTGAACCAAAGAACATGGGAAAAGATGGGACATGGCTAACGAACAGCTTTCTATTTCTAATCCCTCTAATGCTAGCTAAAATGAGAACACCTCTAATGCTAAAACCAGCTGAATGCCACCATCTCTATATAATAACACCCAGAAACAGAATAATTGTATTTATTTACCTGCTCTCTAATAAAGACGTGGTTCTAGAATAACAACGTCTATGCTAGGTACAATAAATGTGTTATTAATGTAGGATATCTTCATTCAACATGTTTCAATGCGCAGCTATGTTCACGTGTGAAAATACTAATGGTGAAGGCTCACTGAAAGTTTTCGGGGGAAAAAACCCCCCAGAAAAAGCACTGGATGTTTTTTGTTTTTTGTTTTTTTTAATCGGAAACGCTATTATACGAAATGACATTCGAGTTGTCAAGCACAGTAAAGTCTTAGAAAATACCTAAAACAAAACATGGCTGCAAGCGGCAATAGTGGAGCCAAGCACATTATTCTACCACAGAATAAAATGCCATGGGAAAAAAATTCCAGAAAGAGGAAATACAAGAACATAGGAACATGTGAACCTAGATCATATACCATAAGCTAACACACTGAAAGAAACGGTCAAGAAAAACTGCAACACCAGCAGATCAGGAACAAATATGGGAAGTAAATCACTGTAGGAGCATACGTGATGACCAGGGACATCTGCAGGCAAACCGTGGACATGATGGGAGAGACAGAGACAGATCCTGACAATTATCAGTCATAAACACCACTTTTCTAAGGCCAAAAGAAAAACACACTTTTGCTTATTGCAGCCTCTCGGTGGTCAAATGACACGAGATTTGGTGGACACGACATCTTCAGGAGGTGGTCTTGAGTTGAAATAACAAGATTGGTTTCAAAACCTTGAAGCATTGCTATGAATTTCTACGGCTTTATGGTGAGTCTGCAAAAGTAGGTTTTTTAAAAATTCAAAATGGAGGAAAATCCAATATAATAAAAATACATTGGGTGTACTCGGATTGGGACGACCCAAGGATTCAAGGGAAGGAAAGATCTCGCGTCTAGGACAAACGGTTTACAAGTTATAAGCAAAATCGTACCTTGAAATTTGACCTGATGGTGGCGCTACAGGGATGCATGGATGGATTGACTCCAAACCTGGTGCCTGAATACTTTGGATTGTCCTTGATCAATGTGCCAAATTTAAATAAATAAATAAATAAATAAATAAATAATCAAGCAAGTGGTTCTATGGGCTGCCATCGACTTCCTTGGAAAAAAACATTAGTGAAATATTCTCACAATTACAATAAGTGCGTCACACCTATGGCGCTTGGTGTATAATAAATCACCAGACACTCAGCTTAAGACTTCTATCTGTTAGACACCAGTCACTATATTTGTACCAGCTTTAAACGGGAAAATTGTCTATAAGAAAAAGAAATTCAGGTTTCCAGATTAACGAGATGCGTCTTGGCAACAACGCAAGAGATTCATACAGGACAAATAAAACACACCCTACACTGGACAGCCTTGTGCACAGTGGTCACGTTCATTAGAGCTGCGTGTGTGAGCGATATGCCTGAACCGTCGCAGCGGTGTACGTGCCCCCACTATGCGGTAATTGTTCCGGCAATTATGATTTAATTTGTTTATTTACTTCCATCACTTTGGTTAAGGGTTGGTTTTCTCTTGATTGATTGATAAAAAACGCACATGAAAATGCGTTTAGCGGCATAAAGCGCTCTGTACTCTGCTATTGATAGCACATCCAAAACGAGTTACTCAGCAAATACAATCCAATACAGATAGTCCTCAAGTTACGATGGAGATGCGTCCTGTCACACCCATCGTAAGTCGAAAATATTGTATGTTGTGCCAGGTATCTCAGCCTAGCTTATCCTAGCTTTGCCTAGCCTACCCAGGAGTCTTTTCCTGTAGGAGACATGCTGGGGCGTTTAGAAGACATGCTTTTGAATTAAAATTAGCTCTTGAATCACACACAAAAAAACAAAACATGGTAATGCACTGTACAGTACACCGATACACAAGTTAACTCCGTAAGTTGTAGGAGAGAGTGAGGTATTGCGCAAGGCGAGTGATCCGGGCGTTGTCCACTTACTTCCAGGCGGTGTCATATGCTGTTATTGCTGGCCTGCCAGCGATGCCTGACCATAAATTTTAAATATTTTACCATTTTTAGCGGATCGCAATCGTCATCGTAACTTCAAAAAAATCATAAGTCGAGCCATTATAACTCAGGGAGCACGTGTATAAATATGCTGCTTCTTTAATATTGCAACACTTAGCCTTAGACAGATTTTCAACTGCTTCTATCGCAATACCAGTTCACAAGCCATCAATCAGCGTAGACGCATTCAAGTCCAAAAAGACGCAAAAAGGCCAGGTATGAACGGGTACCTCTCTCCACCGAACACTTCTGATCACACGAGCCACCAGGTGAACACAGTCTCCGAGAGACTGGAACGAATCAGGAACAAGCCTTTGTAAATCTTTATGTTTCGTTAGCGTTTATGTCGGAGACCTCCTTGACCCGGAGTCCTAATTTCCAGCACAATTTCAACCAAACAGACATGAGAAAGAATCTCTATAAAAGTAAGCTTCCAATATCATAAAACCGCGTACCGGCCTGGACCCTTTTTACTGATTTAACAGAAAATTCCCTTTGATGCCGCCTTCCTGCGGAAAGGTGGATTGAGATGACGGCGCATACGGACGGAATCTTCGAGGCCAAGGCTCTTTCTGACTTCCTTCTTCTTTATCGCGACGGACGCTTTTCAGCTCATGCCTTAACCTCCACACGTCAGGAAATACAGAAATATGAAAAAAGAAAGGAAAAAAAAAAACAAAACACAAGGCGAAGCCCTCTTTCAAAGAGATGAACCCATCACAGTCAATCCACACTGCTGAAGCAAAACACGACGGACCCGTCTGTCTGCTGAACGCACATATTCCTCTTGAAGGAAAAAAAAAAAAAACAGCAGCCGTTTACAGGACTTGGAGGTTCACGTAAAGTTTGAGGACAGATGTGGATTTGCGAGGAAATGACCTTACGCTCCAGACCGGGTAATCACATCTGATAGGTCAGAAAGTGCGTGTTATGTAAACGATAATGTCCAGCGAGCCTTAGCATTCCGGAAGAAACCCTGATTTGGTGATGCAGGGCACTGATGCGACGTGGAGGGCTATTGAATCACCCTGAAGGGGCCTATTTTGCAACGATGACTGTCTCTCTGTACACCATCCTGCTTATTACATTGCTCCCGACTAAAGAAATCAGTGACATGAAATACTGACCTAAAAATGAATGTATAGCGTCTGCTAATGACATGGTCCATA
This sequence comes from Chrysichthys cranchii, assembly GCA_030068335.1. Classification (NCBI taxonomy): domain Eukaryota; kingdom Metazoa; phylum Chordata; class Actinopteri; order Siluriformes; family Claroteidae; genus Chrysichthys; species Chrysichthys cranchii. Next base: position 4,067,615 of record JAQMCW010000007.1, read on the forward strand.
GAAAGGATCAGTTAGACAGACATAACGGACTGGAATGCCAGAATTGACCAATCAGCATCAAGCATTCCCATGAGCGGTGTCATAGTTTTCCATAATGGCACGGCTCGGAGAGTAGCGCCTCATTTATTTATTTATTACAATTTTTTTATTAACAGCCATGGTGCTTTGTGCACCTTCACCAGACGGGAAAGCCTTCAAGAGAGAAGAGTTCACGCTTTCCAGTTTTTCTTTAAAATAGCGAGCGGCGTCTCCGAGACAGACGAAACAGCTGGTTTTTTTTTTTAGTGGCCATAACGTAATTAACACCAGAAACTAATTGGTCCCGCAGATGTTCCACGGCGTTAAATCTTAATATACAATCATTGTGGCATAAGCGGAAGCACACACCTTGGACTGCGCTCTTCTAATACAAGATAATCCACTTACACAGAGTGGTAACAGCCCTCTGCTGGGTGTCCAGGCTGCACCACACCACCCCAGTGTGTATTATTTTCTTATAATGGCACGGTCCGTTGCGCGTTGACAAAGCATAGGCTGGCTGGACCTGCAGTGTGAGGTCAACCCTGCTGTGTGATCCAAGCGTGATCCGAAAGACAAGTCACTTGCAGTGGAAGTTGCCTTACAGGACCTCCAGTCGATATTTAATTTAAACGGATGCGGGAAATAATCTGGTTTTGCGCCGACATTTCATTCAGCGCTCAGATTTCTGCCTCGTTTAACTACGGCTGCAATGAGAACTATAACGGACAACGAATGAGTACAGGAACCGCCATCTCTCCACGTGACCTGGACTAATCATACTTGTACGATGGATGGGATTCAAAGTTGAGCTAGGCGCATGCACTGAGGAGTTAATAGTGGTATTTCCTAAACTGGTATTCAGACCTCAGGCGTAACGACAGACTTGTACACTACTCAGACAACCGTGACATTTCGGGTGTTACAAATGCAATCAAAAACAACAGAAATATTAAGGTCTAATACGAAATACAGGTAGTCCTCAAGTTACGATGGAGATGTGTACCGCCACACCCATTATAAGTCGAAAATATCGGAAGTCGAACCACTGTGTTGAACCACTTAGCCTAGCTTAGTTCAGTTTAGCCTAGCCTACCCAGGAGTCTTTTCCTGTAGAAGACATGCTTTTGAATTAAAATTAGCTCTTCAGGCACAAAAAAACCCAAACCCGCAGTAATATACTGTACAGGACCCCGATACACAAGGGAACTCCGTGAGCTGTGGGACAGAGTGAGGCATCGCACCAGGCGAATGATCTGGGTGTCGTCTGCGTACTTCTGGGCGTCATCCAAACGTCTGTGTACGCCATATGCTGTTACGCTGCCTGCCCGCGAATTTTAAATATTTTCTAAATATTTGACTATTTTTAGCATATCGCAATCGTCATCGTAGCTTCGAAAAATCCTAAATCAGACCATCGTAACTCGGGGAGCACCTGTACATAACCATGACACAATGAATTCATTCTTATAATGTTAAACCCCCCCCCATACGGGCGCGGAGAGCACTCTAAACAGGGACATTACTCACTATCCGAAGGACCAACTTTCATATGAATAAAATGATGACCTACACTTACTTAAAGTGAGTAGCGGATGAGTGCGTGCTCAGCTCATCTTTTAAAGCTTATCCTTTAAATCCTTCAGGCACGTTTTCTTTACACAAAAGCACATCAAATGAGTGAAATCATGCCTCCTTTTTTTTTTTTTTTTGTTAATTTGACAAATCCAAAAAGCAAATTAAAAGCATGATGAAATACTTCACATCCTGTGAAACATTGTAATTAATTTAGTGCCTACAACAGGGCATACTTTGCGAAAACACCCAATCAAAGACTTGGCACTTTTCAGCCCAGCCTGAGCATCACTCTTTCTGCCGCTGCATATTTAGTACATAAGGCAAAATACATAACTGGATGTGCTGCAATTTCTGCTACTTTATAAGCTGAGCAATGAGGGTGGAAGCAATGTTGTTAAAGTACAGCGGACCCTCGGCTCACGGACTCGATTCGTTCCGAGACTCTGTTCATGACCCGAATCAATTCTTCCCACTGAAATGAATGTAAATACAATGAATGTGTTTCAGCCCCCAAAACATGTTTTTAAAGTGTATTATGAGTTTGTGTGTGGCAATAAAACATAGAATAAAATTAAAATCACCTTAATTATAGAAAAATAAAACTAAATGAAATAAACAGAT
>JAQMCW010000007.1:4128161-4139614 GCA_030068335.1 Chrysichthys cranchii
GAAAACCAAATGAATGCAGAAATCACATAACGAAATGCTACTGCCTCACCAGCCATGAACCTCACCGCACGTCACTGATTTTAACCCTTTATATAATTAGTTATACAGAATGTTCATTACTCACTTGCTTTGTTTCAGGGAGCTTCAAATGAACTGTATCATTTGGAGCCCAAATATATTTCATATACTCAACAGTTAAAGCAGCCGAGCCTATAAAGTGATTTTCCCCCATTAGAGAAGGAACGAATGGAGAGAAATTATATATGATGAACTCTGTATGACATACACTTCTTATAAATAATTCCAAATTACACTCCGGGGGATAATTTGATGTGACATTGTTGGTAACTGAAAGCACACTCTGTGTAGGACTCTGAAGGACTAGGCATGCAATAAGATGATCCACTCTGCCTGTATTGCTGTAACACTTCTTCTTTAATTGATATGACATCAATTTTTTATTTCCTCTCTTCACAAGGAACTTAAAACAGACATGAATTAGCGAAGAGTATGTGCTTAACATCAGTACCAGGCTGGAATATTAAACACAAAACTGTTTTAATCAGGCAAGCATCAGTCTAAAGCTTGGGGTTCTGATCTTCAGTCCTTGACGCTGCCAGCCCTGTTCGGTTTAAAGTTCAAGCTAAAGATCAATGTTCCTCAAGACAATGGACCATCTCACTAAGGGCTTAAAGGTCCACTATGTAGGATTCAACCACTTGAACCACTTGGTTCCTTACCATGCCTTCCCAAGCGCTTATCAGCGTGTACGGGGCCCTCAGGTGCCCTTGGCGTACTTCTGAATGCTTACATTCACACTCCCTTGCATTTACTTGTGCTAAATAATAAGGATGATCTTCCATTTTTTGGAATTTCTCAAACTGCTCCTTGTGCTGGATTCACACTGCTGCTTGTAAAAATAATGAAACACTAAAGGTGCTCTCTAGATGTTTGTCCGTTCTGGGCTACTGTAGAGGCACAACATGGCATCTCTGTAGAGGTGGCCCCACTCCCTTAGTAGATATAAAGGGCTCATTCTAAGGTTATGAAAACAAAACAATTTGAAGCTACAGGTAATTGTACACTAATTAAAACATACTTATGTCCATACATATCGTATGGAATATATATATGAGCCGTGCTGGCAAAATGAGTCGGAATGCGCATAGGCTAATTATAAGCTAAGAGGCAAAACATGGTTTCAGTTGAAATGAGATTTTCTCAAAAATGAGTTCATAAAGCCCTGATTTATTGATCTCCATGATAAAACAGCAAGAGAACATCCCAAACTACTTTTATTTTAAGGTTTTGTTCATTATGTTCATTCGTATGTCTTCATTAATTAGTCCTTTGTCGTAATATTCCATGATAAATCCGTGTTTTTCACCGCGTTCGCGGCGAGATGGGGGAATCCCCCTACCCATGTTTGGTATCGTTGTGAAGCATATTTCCTCTACTTTCTGATAATACACGTGGAATTCCCAATGATGCTTTTATGAACCAATGGAAAGCGAGTTTCCAAACCCCATTAGAGGTAAACGAAAGTGGCTAGTTTCTAAGCGGTCATTTTTTGTCCGATTTCAAAAAACCAGGCCTCATTTTGAATGTCTTTGGATGCACAATGTGGGAGTAACAATAACTCCCTTTTGAAAATTTCCTCATTCCAACTCATTTTGCCAGCACGGGTCACATATACTCTCAAAATCCTGCATAATGGAACGTTGATGATGAGCTAATAATAATCATCTTGTGACTGATTTGAGAAAATAGTCCAGTGTTTTGTTTTTAATGCCCAGCAATTATAAAAAATTGATGCGTCTTGTCCTTTCCTGTCCTGTCCTGTCCCAGCATTAACATCTCCTCCAAAACTGAGGTCCCCCAGTAACTGGCTAACTGGTTACATGTATTGTTAACCATGTAGCTGCACTTTACCTGTCACACAGGAGAGACACAGGGGCTTTCTTTGTCTAAATTAAGAATAGCCCTGGGGTCCTGAGTGGTGCAACAGCAAAGCGTTTGCTCTATCATCTGCAGCTTGCTAGCTCGAATAATGATAATGCCATAGCCATCTATGACCTGAAGCTTCAGAGAGCAAAACTGGCCTGTGCTCTCAGGGAGGGAGGGCTGGCATACTCTGTCTCTCTCCTATCAATTACAGCAACACTACCCAATCATGTGAGTTCATGCATACAGAAAGGGGACGGATAGCGTTTTCCTCCCAACGTGTTACACCGTTGCATGGCTGGCTTCATGTGCCTAGTTGGTAGTTGTGGTGTGATAGGGGAGACCTTTCTGGTGGGTAGGAATTGGCTAGACTAAATGACCAAAAAAACCGAGAATAGCCCACAAGGTGGTGGACGTTATCACCATGTTATCATGTTGTCTTATAGGTGATATGGTGATTAAGACACACCTTATAGCAGGGTTGGGCAACCCAAGCCATGGAGAGCAGGTGTGGGTGCAGGTTTTGGGATGACCTCTAGTAATAAAGCTGTTTAGAGACGTGGGAGGAGTCTTTTTTTTAATGGCTGATAGAAAGGTCATCTCAAAAACCTGCCCATGGCTCGGTTTGCCCACCCCTGCTATGGTAGAAGCCGGGTATCCACCCCACCTAAAGGCCACAGTGATAATTTGCACCTTCTAAGGGCTATTCTCTGTTTAGACACAGAAACCCTTTGCGTCTTTCCTCAGTGACAGATATTGGCGTACGTACACACATCAGCAGGAAGACATCTGGGTGATTCTCAGCACTCGTCCCTGGTAAATTATCTTCGTTTTTATTATAGCCGTGCCTCCAGTTACACCTCACATAATTTTCGCAGCTTGTTTTTTCTCTCCATTTGACTTCTTAGAGAAGTTCATCATTTAAAATCATGGCTTTTGAGTTGAAGGGTATGATAATACACTATGTCCACTTGTGACCAAGATTTGCATCTGGGGGGGGATTACACCGTAACGTGCAGCAAAATTCTCTGACCGTAATTGCTCCATCTTGCTCAAATCTTAGTCTGCATGAGGTGTTTTTCTAACTGTCTACAATCCCAGATGTGTGTAATCAAAGTTGTAAATGCAGAACCATCTTATGTTAGTCCATAAATATGTATACATGGCCAGCGTAAGGATGAGAATTGAGAACTCTAGGCACACAACTAACTGAACTAATACACAAAAGGGAATGCAGAAATAACCCTAACGTTAACACAAAGTGTTTTTTTGGCTTGTTTTTCAGTCCTCTTAAGCTTAAGGACGGGTTAGTTTGCAGAAATGACACATAAAAGTCCTGACGTCTCCAAAAGAGAGCCTCTGTATGCAGCATGGATGCTTGTTCTCGCTGCTCTTGCACAGATGCCAGTGGTTATTCCTAGTATACAGCAACTGCCCTCTGTGGCCAAGTGAAAAGATTATTCAAGCTACTCTCACGGATATTGGCCAAGCCTTGAAGTCAGCAATCTGAACATGAATGTAAACTCCAGATATATGTGACTTGAATACTTCTTACCATCTATTCCATTTGGAGTGATATCAAACACTTTGAGCCTTGCTTTTATTGAAATTTCCACTTTGCAGCAGCACTGATTGATCAGCTAAAGTCAGGAGTTTCACCCAGCTGGGACAATCCACTGAGAAAGACTGGGAATAGTGATCCCGCCTACGGTCAGTGTAGCGTAGCCTGACCTAATCTGATCTAATATGCGGCATGGTAGTAGGTCGTGATTAGCACTGGCGCCTCACAGGAAGAAGGACATGGGTTCGATCCCCAGGGGTCGACCTGGACGCCTTTCTGTGTGGAGTTTGCATGTTCCCCCCGTGTCTGTGTGGGTTTCCTCCTGGTACTCCGGTTTCCTCCCACAGTCCAAATACATGCACAGAGGGTATTAGGCTAATTGGCTACTCTAAATTGGCCGTAGGTGTGAATGTGAGTGTGAACGGTTGTCTGTTTCTCTGTGTCGCCCTGCGGTGGATTGGCGACCTGCCCAGTGTGTACCCCGCCTCTCGCCCGAAGTCACCTGGGATTGGCTCCAGCTTCCCCCCACAAGTTAAAAGTTGTCATCCAAGTGAGTGTGTAGGTAACAGTAAGAAAATGAGAAAACTGTACAAATTGTAACTTTGGAATATAAGACGTATTTAAATGATGTGTTCAGGTCCAGTTTTATTTATCCAGCTGGGTATATAAGCACAGTTATTAAAGCTCCTCTCGCAATCACTTCTTCCCAGAATTCCGTCCAGGCCATCACACTGCATCTGCAACAAACTTCATTTCCTCGAATCTGCATGTTTATTCGATTAGGTCTCTGTTGTCTGTTTGTTGAATTACTTCTCGTTTAATTCATTCTTGCTTTGCCTATCTCAGTTTGCTTGCCAATCACTTGACTTTTATGCATCCCTCAGTATATATTTTTGGATTTGCCCTGTTGGTTTGGTTGCTGAGTGTATGTTTTTTTTTTTAATATGTTAATGTTTGCATTCAAATCTGAGTGAGATTCATGATATGGGGGTTCTTTGGATGATAAAGGGCTTGTACTTGGAACCTGCTAGGAAAAGACTTTGTTGTGGGGTTCATGGGGAATATTGGAGCTTTACGGTGGACAAAACGGAACTTTTTGCCGGTGTAGTGAAAAAAATTATTCCAAGGGCAAGATGAAATGTAATGGCATCCGTACAATGTGATGTGTGATACGCCATTTGGGATTCAGACAGAGAAAAATAGAGCAGAAAAAATGTAATAAAGCAAAGCTATGTTTTATTCAAAAAATACATTTAAAGTTACGTAATGAAACCTGAGAAAATAGAAAAGGTCAGGAGAGATGTTCTAGTGCCCTACAGTGTGATTGACAGACAGGTTTGAAATGGAATGAGATTAATAATATAATCATTCCAGCTTTTCTATTTACAACAGTATCACTGCACTTCTTGTCCTTTTCTTCTCTGCTTCACAGAACCGATTTCACCTGCAGATGATGACACGGATCCCTGCGTCAGACCTGGCAGAGCTTCTGTTGACGGTCCTGCAGCGGAGTGGATGGCACGAGGGCATGGCTGTGCTCTGCCAGGGCTGGGAAGAAGCTGGCCTTCTTGACTTCCTGAAGCTGCATGGTAACAGAGCCAAGGGCAACTCTCGTTGGAACCTCCGTGCTGCCCTTAACCTCTCGGGAAGCTCATTAGACCAAAAGGGCATATCAGATTTCCTGGAGCAGCACTTCAGCCTGGACCAGCACCCTCCATCCTCGGTGCTGCTTCTAGGGTCGGATCTACAATGCGCCTCTGCTGTATTGCACAGTGCCCATGGTCTGGGGCTTACATTGCCTACTATACACTGGATTATGGGATATCCATTGAGCCCAGATGCCTTGCATTCCATTGGTTTACCAATGGGGCTGCTGGCCTATGGCGAGGTTGACCGCAAACCTCTGGACTTCTACATTGGTGACACATTACAGTTGATCAGTCGAGCAGTTGCCGCTGCCACACTCGTGCGGCCGGATCTTGCTCTCATCCAAAACATGGTGAATTGTTTTGATAAACCCAATAAACATGAACTGCCTTCATCTGGACAGTACATTGCCAGGTAAATACCTTTATTCTTTAAACAAAGAATAAGTCCCTAACAAACACCTGAATGGCAGGAAAGTTTCGCCTGTTCAACCTACTGAACACCCTCGGTTGAGTGACAAAATGTCCACTTAGTACTACAAATCGTTCAGTCCTCCTAGGTTCCCTGTCAAAGCCTACCCAGTCCCCAGGTTAAATGTCTTAAAGATCTAGTTGTCTTATAAGACAAAACATTCAACGCATTCATGAATTTACCAGCAGGTAGGCATCTTTCTACCTTTCATAAACCTATTACCCAGTTATTTAGCTTTGCAAAACTTAAGCTGTACCGTGTGGCCTACTATATGCTCCATATATTGTATAGCACACTCTAGCGCCAGCAGAAAACACACACTTTGCCCTGAATGGCAATGACAAATGAATTATTACTGGTTAGTTGTTCACTTCTTTGACCTGCATTATAATAGCCTCAGCATGACCAACTGCCAGTGTTAAAGCCCATTCAGGTCAATTGTTTTACACCAGTTTTGCTTGGTGCATCAGCCACTTCCATTATCTGAGCCTCTTAGTCTGAGAGATGATTGCAACTGATCCGTAAAAAAGGGTCCAGTGGGCCAGACTTCATTTTACAGCTGTTTTAATCCTTTATCCAGGCATTAATATTGCACTATGTAGCGTTGCCTTTCTTAGTGTGAAAAGACTGCTTGCAGGTGAAGTACCGTTTTTGTTTTTGGGTGTAAAAACACATGCAAATTTGATAGCACCGCTTGACCTTGCAAACGAACAGGATCTATGGAAGACTGAGTCTTTCACGTGAGAGAAAAAACACGTAATGTCCATTTTGCGCATTGGACTTAAGGAATGTACAAATTTTCTACCCATCAATGCATTTTACTGATGCTCAAAGGCACTTTACGAAAGATAGTTCATGTACGAATTGATTTGAATGAAGGGCAAGTATTACATTTGTGGAAGCTTCTTTTTCGTCAGTTTAACAATTAAATAAGTCTCAATAAGGCGGGAGAATTACGCCTTGGTTAAATAACCTGAAAGTTTCTTCAAAGTATGGCTGTGTGCCAAAAAGTTGTTTCCTTTTTAGATATTCACTGTACGTGTACATATCTGATTTTAACAGCATTTAATCAGATCCCTTTAAAAGTTAAAATCATTCAAATATACCTTGCAAACCCAAGTCAACACTCTGTTACTTTAGATTAATATATCGTTTTAACAGTTTTCCAATGTGTCTCATTTCATTTCATCTTGCGCTTATGGGAGTTTCTTTGATATCTGAACTAGCTGCAAACCTCATTTACATATTGTTTTCTCCACTGATTTGTCTGACACCGGCATCATTGTATCACCTGCCTTGTGCTAACTGTGCATGTAATTTGTCTGATTGCAGTAATCATTATTTGAGATCTACAAAAATCAGGGCTTTAAAGTAGTGATGGATTAATCTACTTGAATGCGCGCATATCTCACAGGCTTCGTTAACTCCAAAAGAACATTTTTGAGCTGTTACATTTTTGGGGAAAAGGTTGAATCTCATATTAGAAAAGAGGCCTGACAATAAGCTTCGCTATTTACCAGTGAGTCGCCTATTCTTTAAGAAAACCAGTAAAACCACTGGGATTTATCTTGGAGGGCAAGTGCGATTTGCAAAACCAACTGTCTGATTCACAAGAAGCCTCGCAACTTTTCAGGTATTGAAAATAAATGACCCAGTTCAATTCAACCAACATGTAGTGCTTGATTTCACCATTATCTTCTTCGTTTTCTGTTTTTAACACAGCAGAGTTATACAGCAAATGAATTGGGTGACTGCAGCGAAACTGCTCGTCTGGCAGCTGGAATGCAAACATGTTTTGGAGCTCTAAGCCGTATTCATGAGTTTCACCCAGATACCTTCCCACGAGGCAGGGATCACTCTTATCAAACGAGCCCACTGCTCCGTATGGATTAGTGAGGTTTCACTCTTTTTCTCAAACCCTTCCTACAAACACAAGAAGGATTGCTCTCCGCTGTGGCCATGCAGAGAATTCTGCCGCTCAGCACAACAGGATAAAATCTGTCAAATAGACCCGAACACAATGTCAAACAATTGAGCAGGACAAAGCTTCAGTGCAAGGGAGACAGATCAATAGTCCTCAGTAGTGCTTAAGCCAGTTATATTGCCATAAACAGGGATCATTTTCTGATTCGATCGCCCTCCTGGACAGCTTGATGTTAGAGGAAAGGCAGTTCCCATGGAATGATAAAAACATTCTCACCATACGCGGAATATAAATGTTGTCAATTGATACGTTATTTCCTTTCGTCAGTACTGAAGTGTGGACTATATCTCATTAGTTCATGGTGTACCCTTGAGGTTGTGAAAGTCCAATCGGGAATTAGCAAATCATTTCGTTGGTCCTCTCAGTGCACCGTTTACCCTGGCAGACAAATGGACGTGAGTTGGTTTTAACTAATTAAAATTTGCCGTCCTAAAAAGGAGGCACCATGGTCTGTAATTGCAATATCACTCAGCACTATGATGAGTGGCGAGGGGGAGGGAGGATCGGGAGGCCCAAGTCTGAATGTGCGCCAACTTGTGTCTCTCACAGGCAAAATTAATGGCAAAAAGGTTTCAGGCCAAATTGTGTTTTTTTCCCCCTTGTTTTAGCTTTTTTTATGAAGCAGCTCACCACTGGACAGATGCCATGTCTTTTATTGATGGCTGAAGATGTTCATTTCCAGGCCCATGTAAGAAGCTAGTCTGGCACACAGAAGTCACCTAAGCTCCTCCCTGTTCCTTCAGCCCAGCCAGACAAGCAGCTGTAATTTATGGAAGGAAATGGAGTTTCACAACCAGATATAGTCCCCGTGAAAGCAACTCTTATAGTTTACAGTGCGAAGGCAGCCAGATTGTGTCAGGCATCCAGATAGACAGTTCCCTTCCCCAAGCCTTCCCTGACTGCAACTGCAGTATTTATTGTCTATAGGCCCGCTGATGGCATAAAGACAGGCTTAACTACGGGTCACTCCTGAGGGTTATCCCCCCTCCTGGATGTGTAGAGGTATGATGAACACACCTTACCATAAGCTATTTGTCTTTACTGATGCGGAAGGTATATTTTGGTCTGCGTTTTTTGTCCGCGAGTTCTAATATCAACTCTTTTCCCCTTCAGGTTTCTGTCGAACACAACCTTCATGGGGCTGACTGGTGCGATCAGTGTGCAACGGAACATGTCACGCGTGCTTACATCTCAGCGCGTCCACATCTGGAGGCTTCGGCGCGATGCTGTGGGCCAGCCCACCTGGGTAACGGTGGGCAGCTGGGAGGGCACACAACTGGATGTTGAGGAGCGAGGTCTTTGGCAGAGCTCAACCCCACGCCAGCGCACCGAGGCCCAAAAAGGAAGCGGGGGCAGCCGCTGGAGGTCCGGCTTCCCGGTTTCAGGGAGCCGTGTGCGTGTGGTCACCCTTGTCGAACACCCGTTTGTGTTCACAAGGGAGGTGGACGAGGATGGCAGTTGCCCAGCTGGACAGTACTGCCTGGATGCAGGTACCAACAGTTCAGAGATGTTGGATCATTTTTTTGCCATACGAGCACAAGGGAATAATACATTAATCCCAGCGGATTACAGCAAGTGCTGCTATGGTTATTGCATTGACCTGCTAGAAAAGCTGGCCGAGGACATGAACTTTGAATTTGACCTTTACATTGTGGGAGATGGGAAATATGGGGCATGGAAAGGCGGCCGTTGGACAGGGCTTGTCGGAGACCTGCTTAATGGCGTGGCTGATATGGCCGTCACTAGCTTCAGCATCAACTCAGCACGCAGCAAATTAATGGACTTCACCAGCCCTTTCTTCTCCACCAGCTTAGGCATCCTAGTGCGCAGCAAGGACACGGCAGCACCCATTGGAGCTTTCATGTGGCCACTGCACTGGTCCATGTGGGTGGGCATCTTTGTAGCACTGCACATGACAGCACTCTTCCTCACCCTCTATGAGTGGAAAAGCCCATTTGGCATGACTCCACATGGGCGTAACCGCATGAAGGTGTTCTCCTACTCCTCAGCCCTTAACCTGTGCTACGCTATTCTGTTTGGCCGCACGGTGTCTAGTAAGACGCCCAAGTGCTGGACAGGACGATTCCTCATGAACCTGTGGGCCATCTTTTGCTTGTTAGTTTTGTCCAGTTACACAGCCAACCTTGCTGCAGTCATGGTTGGGGAAAAGACCTTTGAAGAGGTTTCCGGCATTCATGATGCCAAAGTGAGAGTTTTATTTCACACAGTTATTCCTAAAAGCTTGAGTTACATTCAGTAGCTTGCTCCACAGGTCACATACATAAAGGGTAAAATTTATTATTTTATATATTAACAAGGGTTATCTATTCCTAGGTCCGATCACTTTCTGGACTCCTGTTAACCTGCGCTTACATTTAGAGTACAAGTTGGTATTTGACAAGGAGTATGAAAGTAATGTAAAGTTGTCTAACCTACAAGACCTAACCCCCTAACCCTAACTCTAGAGTTTTAACACATTAACACATTAACATTAAGCAATCCTAAATATGAGATCACACTGGTTGGGTAAAAAAAGTAGTGCCATAAAGGCACTGTGCTGTTTTTAACACGTGTTTTAAAAGTCTATGTGTTTTACATGCTTTATTACATACTATATGTTCTTATTCAGGGACCTCAAGTTGTTTTATGATGTTACAGATGTTAACAGTAACATAAGGTGCTCTAACCACAACAACAATAGACTTATCATAGACTTATGAAAAAACAATGTGTAAAAAAGATAAAGAGTAGTACATTACAGCAGAGCATATCAAGATGCCCTAAATGTTCCTTCCCAGGTCAGAGAAAGTGCACATTTTTTGAATCACAAAGAATTTTTACAGTCTGAAAATACTCCGAAGTCAAGCGTGTTACCTGGCATCCTCTAGGTCCATTCTTCAGACACTTTTCTTGTTCTGCTTAATGCTTATAATTCAGCCCGCGTGCTATTGTTTTGTGAGTTTTGTTTGCTATTGAGACATGATCAGTTGTGATTGAGGTTGTTGTTCTTACCTTTCTTGCGTTTGTTAATCCACGTGTGTCCAGCTTCATCACCCTTCCCATGGGTTCCGCTTTGGCACCGTACGTGAAAGCAGTGCTGAAGACTACATGAAGAAAAGCTTCCCTGAAATGCACGAATATATGAGGAGATTCAACGAGCCAACCACCCCAGATGGTGTTGCTACTCTCAAGTAAGAGATTGTGGCATTCGGGAAAAAAAAACAACCAAATACTCTACTAGTTTATGTCAAACTCAAAAACATTTTGTAATTTAAACCTGACAGTAATGCTTTCGGGAGGCACGGTGGTGCAGTGCTTAGCACTGTCGCCTCACGGCAAGAGCATTCAAGGTTCAAACCTGTTTGCATGGGTTTCCTCTGGGTGCTCTGGTTTCCTCCCACAGCCTAAAGACATGCAAATTAGGTCAGCTGGCTCCTCTGACGTGCTCATAGGTCTGAATGTGAATGTGAATGGCTGTTCATCTCTGTGTTAGCCCTGTGATAGTCTGGTGACCTGCCCAGGGTGTACCTCACCTCTTGCCCCCATGTCAGCTGGGATTGGTTCCAGCTTCCCCTCGTCCCTTAATGGATAATGTGTGTAGTTAATGGATGGATGGTTAAAGATTCCATCTAGTGTACTGTTTAATTTGAGTAGTACCGTGTCAATACAGTGAACCCCCGCAATATCGCAGTTCACCTATCGTGGGTTCAGGTTCAATTTTTTGGCTTTTGCTGGACTCTGGAATATAAAATATATATATATATATATATATATATACAACCCCGATTCCAAAAAAGTTGGGACAAAGTACAAATTGTAAATAAAAACGGAATGCAATGATTTACA
>JAQMCW010000007.1:4175590-4186130 GCA_030068335.1 Chrysichthys cranchii
AGCATATACTAAACACATCTAAGCACATTTATCAAAACAGTAATTTGTAAACTGTTTATTTTTATTATTACTCTGTATTTTTGCGAATGCAAGGCTGAGACTGAAGCGTTACCCTTTGTTTCCACTGAGAGACATGCTGCGTGACTCATTTCCCTATGCATGCTGTCAGGAATGTAGGGTGTGTGCAGACGCGCAGGTGGGAGACCGAAGTAAGATCTATACTGGTTTTAATAGCAATCACAGCAGAGGAACAGGCAAATGGCAGGCAAGATCGTGGTCAAAACAGGCAAGGAAATATCCGAACGGCAAACAACACAACAAGGGCAAAGGCTATTATCACAAAAACCAAATAACTAGGTGTGTGTTCCAATATCCATACCTTCTGTACTTACTATGCTTAGTTTGAGTACGTAGGGCGTTCCCATTATGATTGCGGCGAAAATAAGTGTACTGAAAGGACCTGGATGGTATCCTCATAACGGGCAAATCTTGGAGTGTGGAACAATGTACACTTTTCGCACTCAACGGCCTCCATCTTAGCTTCGTAGTGGAAGAGGCGGACCCAACTCGACTCGAAAAATAAAAGAAAAATGGCTACCATAATGGATTTTCCACACAGCCTGCATTAGCAGAGTCATTTTGCAAGCTATAATCTGTGAAGGGTTAAAATCTGTTCGCTGTTCAAAGTCGGGGATGATTTTCGGCGGGATGACGAGCTGCGGTGGCAGTCGTGATCGTAATTTCTGGTAAGTGCACCATGGGGTAGGCGATTTGGAACAACACTTACCTACTGAAATCTGTTCACTTAGTAAGTGCAGAATGTGTACTACGTGTAAGTGTACTCATGAAAGTATTGGATTACAGCTTAGAAAAAGGGTTGAAACCAGGGAGCATAAACAGACAATAATCAAGGCTTGGCAATAGCACGGGGAATGCAATCTAAAGCTTCGCACCTTGGTGTGACTGAGCGAGTCTCTTTAAAGTCTGTTTCATTAGTTACCAAATGCCTAACACCTGTAGCATCCCACGTGATGCTCGGGCATGGCGTGAGTCCTAGCGCATACGCCAGTGGCGCTGCGGCGGAGTGTTCTTGGAGCAACGCGCATCCTCCGGACCGCATCGCTATCGTGGATACCCAAAAAGGGTGTGTTAAAAGGGGGCTCTGCGCGGGCAGATTCATTACACATACAAGTTATCTTAGGTCCATGGGTCAACTTCTGAGATTCAGATCGAGTTCTAGGTCATTTTTTTTTTCTAACTGGTTGGTTCGACTCTTAAGAAATTCGAGTTCTAATGAGTTCGAGTACTGAGGAACCACCGTACTGCCGAGGGCTTTGGTGTGAGCTAATTACAATCCAGAACCAAGCACAATCTGTAATGATGGGACACACAGCTGACAGTCACACAAAAACGTCAGGACCTCAAACGTGTCATCTCAGAAGAGATGCAAGTCCAAGCAGTTTCCTGAGGTTTATTTAGAGAGAGACAGAGTGAGAATGGGACTCCAGGGGAGAGGGGGGACTAAACAAAGGGGTGCGGGCGTTGCAGGCAGGAGTGGATGAAGGAAGGCGAGTGAGGAAAAGGGAGCATGATGTCACAGAGCAGCAGGAGGAAGAGGATTGCGGCAGGATGTCTGTGGTGCCAGGGTAAAAGCGTTACACATGTTGAGCTTTACCTGCTCTCGTAAGCATCTCAATCTCGGAGACAGTCTCCTTCAGCGGCTGCATACCTTTAGAGGGCGCCTGGCTGAAGGAGAGGTCCTGGGTGTCGTTCGTGCCTGAGCCCGCGGCTCCTTCGCTCACCAAAGGCTTCAGTCGCGGTTCAATGTCCAGCTCGAACTGCAAGAGAGTATCATTCACAGAATGACACCGAATTAGCATGCTGAAAATACATAAAAACATTGTTTGATATGGCGCTTTGCTATAATTCACAATTTTTTTTATTTTTGGTCACAATTATGTACATCAACGTTCAGTCACTACAATGACTTCTGCCATTCGCACCTGGTGCATCCACCCTATTGGTGTATATTGTAATTATTAGGGATGCAAATATCCTCAACTAAACAGAATATTAAAATTAAATGTGGATTTTTTTTTTTTTTTTTTTTTTTTAAACAGTCGATGCATCATCGCCTACAAGCGTACATCCCAGCACTACAAAAGCACCGACAAGCACTACAAAAGAAATAGCATAGCGCACAGACTGACCTTTGAAAGAGGACACTGAGAGAACAATGGCAATTCCTGAAATGTTAAAATTGGGGAAGTGTTTTTTAATCAGAAAAAGTACAGGCTTAATACAACGCTGCAATACAACGCAGAGACGCCTTTTACAGCAACACACTGATGATGAAACGGGAAATACATCTACACCCATTGCTTGGTTTAATGCTGCCCGTTACATTTAGCTGGAAGTGGATGTGTACCGCTGATTCACTCTCATTTAGATAAAGAGATGAAATGGTGTTCATCATTCTAAAATTAAATCGTTATTATACTTTGAACAGGTAACAAAGGTTACATTATTCAATCATCCATAATTTAGTCCAGGTTCTGCTGGATTATACAATTAGCAGACTCTTACAGCCCTGGCACTTTTATTGACTTTAGTGTGTTACACAATTACTGACTGGAAAACCTCAGAGAAGATATAGCCAACACACACATCTTCTCACGGACACTTATGCAGAATGCGTTTCCAGACACTGACCCTCACAGAGCTGTTGTCAAACATGTCAACAGTCATCTCCTCTTCATCCTCATCCTCCGGGTGAACAGGAACTCGGTCAGTGGCCTCCGAGTCTGGCTCTTTGACGAGCCCCTGGAATCCCTCCGTCTCGTAGAACTGCAGGAATATGGGCGCGCGGCTGGAGTTCCGCTGGATCTCCACGCGCAGGATGCCGTCGCGTGGCCACTTCTCACGTACATGCTCCAAGCAGTTGATGGGTGAGCGAGAGAAGGCGATGTGAATGTAGGCCAGAATGAAGAGCACAAACAAGGCCTGGAAATGGGAGAAAATGCATCTTTTCAACATAGTCCTTGCACAAATCACATGCCTGTGGGACAAACTAGAGTGTGTGTGTATACGCATGATTTTACAGGAAGCACTGTACAGTTCAAACAGCTGTTTTGGTCAAGATGTAGACAGGGATTTTTACCCCCCCCTCCTTTTTAGCCAGAAAAGTGCCACTTTGGACCACTTTCACTCAACGTTTTCAGCAGCACCCATAATTTAAAAAGAAGAAAGAAAACGTGTTTAGGGTCGGTCAAGTCAAACGTACACTGGCAGTTTTTAGTCCACAAGTATGAACACAAAACGTTCATTTTACTTTAACAGAAAGCGAAGTTTCACAGCAGGAAAAATAAGACAATACGACAATAAATCATGAGCATCAAAGAAGGGGCGGGGCTTCTTGACGGCATTAGTTAATATTGCAGAGTTCAAAACACCTTCACCTGTCAATCGGTCATACGTAAATGAGCTCATCTGCCATTTTATTGGTGATTAAAGAAGACTCACTGGCATATTTGAGTGCTCACTGATAGACGCTTTCTCCAATGCGAAAAAGTGAAGCACTAGCATTCTCCAGAAACGCTCATCTGAATACGGATCAGACCAGACACATTTTTCAGTCTGATCTTTATGCAGTAAAGGCATGATGTGGGCTACACAGCAAGGATAATGCATGTGAACACAGGACACAGGGCTAAGCTTAGGCTGGGACCAGACTAGATAAGCTCAGGCCGATTATGACAGGATTGTCGAAGGATTGAGGAGGAACAAAGAACCAGAGCTTTAGTGTGAAAGAATCCCAATGTGATACCTGGGACGCCCCATGACACCCAGGCAAAAAAACTAGTATGTCAGAATTTTGGTATTTTCCCACCTAGTTTGAAAACTCCTACAATGTGTTCCTTCATGTTCACTCTCTAGCCACGTTTGACTGTTTCTTCAGTCTCCTCCCTGACAACATGCAAAGACGAACAAAGATCGATCGGGGTCAGACTTGCAGTGCTCCCAGTCTCCTGACCAAGTTGCCCAATCCGACAGGATGACCATTGTGACAGCATCGTGTGGTCTGATCCTGAAATTCTGGGATGCCGCCGTTACAGACGAGGGTTGAAAGCAGGCCGAAAGCTTGTGGAAAGTTGTCTTGGTTAACCAAAAGTTGCTCCTGAACACCACCAAGATCAAAATCAAAAACAGGCTGATGCACGAAACTCTACTGTTACAATCTTTTACATCAGAAATACTGCAAAAAGTCACTACATTTTTTTAACTCATTGATTAAATGCCCTACTTCCTAATACTGTGTTGGAAGACATCAGCATCAACAAACTTCAATAATCCACCAGGATGATACCTTAATAATAAATGGCACAGAATGTGGACAAAAAACATGGAATTAAAAGAAAGCAAACCATCCGGGGTTAGGATTGTTTATTTCATTCAGTATCTTCATATTAGCTCCTGCCTTCCACATCTAGTGATCAAGCAAAAGTGTGTTAGTGAGAGACAGAGAGAGCGCGCGCATGGGAGACAGCGCGTGCGAGAGCGTGCAAGAGAGCGCATGGGAGAGAGAGCGCGTGCGAGAGAGAGAGCGTGCAAGAGAGAGCGTGCAAGAGAGAGCGCGCATGGGAGAGAGAGCGCGTGCGAGAGTGAAAGAGCGAGAGTGAGAGAGAGAGCGTGCGAGAGTGAGAGAGAGAGCGTGCGAGAGTGAGAGAGAGAGAGAGAGACAGAGACACACACACACACACACACTGTGTTGAGTGTGTAAGACAGACACTGAACCTTACCTTCAGGAGGACGAAGAACTCGAAGACCCGGCGGAAAGACGGAGGGAAGAGTCTGGCGTACGTGACCGCCATCTTGAAGAAGAGTGCGTGGAAGAGCCGGTCCCGCACGTTGATGAGCGGGTTCTGGTTGACATTCGGGTTCCGGAGTCGGTTCGCCGCGCCATTGTTGTTGTTGTTCAGAGGCACGTTGTTGTTGTTCACGTTGCCCTGATTGTCTGACATTGTTATTCCGCTGGCACAGCTGGATGAGCACAACTGCCAGGGTGGGTCATGGGGCAGAAATGCAGCTGCTCACACACACACACACGCGCGCTATCAAGACCACTCAGCCCGACGTGTAGCTTAGCTAACTCGTGACGTTAACGAGCTTGTCGCTTCCTGTGATATATAAATATGTATAATAATAATGATGATACAGCCTATTTTATTTATTTAAAACATTTAAGCGGACCCCTGGTTAAGGCTACACAGCTAACGCGCTACCTACACCAGTCCCGTGACATCACTTTAGAGTCGCGAGCTAGCAAAAACGAGCGCGCGTGCCGAGTGGGTCGTTCCCCAGGTCACAGCCCAAGCAGCTCGCGCAGACGGCTGCTCCTTTCGCTAAAGCAGCGCGCGAGCGCGGCAGTTTTTCCTCAAGTAGCCAAGTTTAGCCCAGCTAGCGAGAGCTAACAAGCCGAGTACTACCCCGCAACATTTCACACGGTTTGTCTGGAGTTTTTTAAAACCTTTTCCTTCGCCTGCTACCGCTTCGTATTTCGACGTCACGGCAGTTAAATAAATCCCATGCAGCCCGATATGATCCAGCGGAGTAAAAGCCTGACGGCGGGACCACGGTTTAGCTAAGCTAGCTCCTCAAACTAATGGTTAGCCGCGCACGAGCTCCAGCTGCTGTGACGTGCGGGTTAGTTAGTTAGTAGCTAGAGCCACCTCAGGACCCGTATGCTATGCGCAGCGCTGTTTAACTCTAGCTTCATATAAAAGTCAGCCAGCCAAGCCGCCTTCACCCCAACTACTAAAAATAAAAATAAAACTTCTTCTCTATGTTCTTCGACGGACACTTCAGTGACTCTCATTCACCAGCTTCTGCTGTTTACACAAGATTTTAGGCGTTCTCTGGAGTGAGCAAAAAGAAGAAGGTCTTACATAGAGCAGATGAGGGTGCTCTCCAAACTACAGCGCCACCTGTGGTGAGGAGGACCACACGCACCTACCTCCAGGCAGTGATGGACACACTAATAAAGACAGGCATCTCCCCCAAAGCTGATTATTTTCCTATAATAGTTTCAAGCCTTACCACAACCATTTACAAACAAATACCATTTTATATTTAGCCTTGAATGATTTGCCATACTTTCTAATAAAAAAATATATATTATTTTATTGTTACATTTATTTATTTTCATCAGGGCAGGGAAGAGACCACCATCCTCCAAGAAAACCACAAAGGGCCTCCTGCATACAGCACCATCATGGAGATGAGGGTGGACCTGGGGAGGAAACTCCATTTTCCTCAGGTCGTCCAAACCCCCCTGAGGCCTGACACAGTCATATGGTCCAAGGAGGCCAAGAAAATCATCCTGATCGAATTGACAGTTCCATGGGAAGACGGATGTGATGAGGCCTCAGAACACAAAACTGCCAAGTACCAGGACCTGGGCCAGCAGTGCAGGGACAAAGGGTGGTAAGCCTGGCTATTCCCGATTGAGGTTGGGTGTAGGAGCTTCCCTGCACAGTTGGTCTGGAGGGCCCTAACAGCATTAGGGATTACAGGGAGGGAGAGGAAGACAGCTGTCAGTAGGTTGGGTGAGGCAGTGGAGAGAGCCTCTTGCTGGTTATGGAGTAGGAGGGAGGAGGTAAGCTGGAAGCCAGGAGAAGAAGGGCAGTGACTGGCCATCACTGCTAACCCACCAGCTGGAGGGCGTTGTGACTTAGGGTCGAAACACTCAAGGAAAGTTGGACACCACCTGATGACATCTTCTCCTTGCTGAAGGCACCAGTCGCTTCTCGAGTGACTGTAGAGTTTGCAGTTAGTGTAATTCATCAATAATAGTCCACACAATGGACCACATACACATACACACACATAACACACACACTCCCCAAGGTCTGCAGAACCTCATTTTGTTTTTCTTTTTATTGTTATTTTATGATCTTATTTGTATAGTACAGTATTACTAATTGGCTATTTAGACACTGTTTATCTTGTATGCATTGTCACTTTGCACCGTCACTGTCACTTTACCTTTGCTGCTGTAATATGTAAATTTCCCACCTGTGGGACTAATAAAGGCTGTCTTATCTTATCTTATCTTAATGCTGGGAAATGTCTGCCAGACCAGGTATAGCAACTCTGAACACTATATCACTGATATAAATACACTAATTAAGGCATAAGTAAGAGATAAAACACTTCGAGATATGCTTTTTTCCAATCGATTGATGTTCACATTTTATGTTGTACAATGTCGACAAGACAAGTCAGTCATGGCCGAAATTGTCAGCTCCCCTGGAATTTTTCCAGAAAATGCACTATTTCTCCCAGAAGACTGTTGCAGTTACAAATGTTTTGGGATACACATGTTTATTTCCTTCATGAACATTGGATCAACACAAGAAAAGAAGAGAAAAAAAAGCCAAATCTGACATAATTTCACAAAAAACTCAAAAACTGGGCCGGACAAGCTTATTGGCACTTTTTCAAAACTGTGGGTTTTATTTCAAGCATATGATGCTCGTTTAAACTCCCGTGTGCCAAGAAACAGGTGCTGGCAATATAGCAATCACACCTGAAGCCAGTTAAATTGGAGAAAAGTTTACTCAACCTTTCTGTTGTGTGTCTGTGTGTGCCACACTAAGCATGGAGACCAGAAAGAAGAGCAGAGAATTCTCTGAGGCGTTGAGAACAAAAAATTTGGAAAAATATCAACAATCTCAAGGCTACAAGTCCATCTCCAGAGCCCTTCATGTTCCTTTGTCCACTATGCACAACATAATCAAGAAGTTTACAACACATGACACTGTAGCTAATCTCCCTGGACGTGGACGGAAGAGAAAATTGATAAAAGACTATGACGCAGGATAGTCCGAATGGTGGATAAACAGCCCCAATCAACTTCTAAACAAATTCAAGCTGTCCTGCAGACTCAGTTCAAACTGACACTGTTGCCCCCTATCTGTTGACATCTGAACAAAATGAAACGCTGTGGCGGGAGATGCAGGAGGACCAACTGCTGACACAGAAACATAAAAATTCCAGACTGGAGTTGGCCAAAATGTACTTGAGGAAGCCAAAATCTTTCTGGTAGAACGTCTTGTGGGCAGATGAGACCAAGGTAGAGCTTTTTGGTAAAGCACATCATTCTACTGTTTACAGAAAATGGAATGAGGCCTACAAAGAAAAGAACACAGTACCTACAGTCAAACATGGTGGAGGTTCAATGATGTTTTGGGGATGTTTTGCTGCCTCTGGCACTGGGTGCCTTAACTGTGTGCAAGGCATCATGAAATCTGAAGACTATCAAAAGATTTTGGGGCGCAATGTAGAGCCCAGTGTCAGAAAGCTGTGTCTGCGTCAGAGGTCATGGGTGTTCCAGCAGGACAACGACCCCAAACATACCTCTAAAGCACCCAGAAATGGTTGAATACAAAGCGCAGGAGAGTTCTGAAGTGGCCAGCAATGAGTCCGGATCTAAATCCAATTGAACACTTATGGAGAGATTTCAAAATTTCTGTTAGGAGAAGTTACCCTTCAAATCTGTGAGACCTTGAGCAGTTTGCAAAAGAAGAGCGGTTGAAAATTCCAGTTGAGAGGTGGAACAAGCTTGTTGATGGTTAAAGGAAGCGATTGGTTTCAGTTATTTTTTCCAAAGGGTGTGCAACCAAATATTAAGTTGAGGGTGACAATTTTGTCTGGCCAAGTTTTGGAGTTTTTTGTGAAATGATGGCAAATTTGGCTTTTTTTTCTCTCTGCTTTTTTCGTGTTGATCCAATGCACATAAAGGAAATAAACATGTGTATACCAAAACATTTGTAATTGCAATTGTCTTCTGGGAGAAATGGTGCATTTTCTGGAAAAATCCCAGGGGTGCTGATAATTTCACCCATGACTGTATATAACTATGTCTAAAGCTATAGCTAAACCAACTAAACAGTTCGTTTTCCACCAGCTTTGGTTCCTCACTCACAACAATCTTTACCGCTTAATCCTGTCCAGGATTGCGAGGGGAAGCTGGAGCCAATGCCTTCAGGCGAGAGGTGGGGTACATCCTGGGCAGGTCGCGAATCCACCGCAGGGCCGACACACAGAGACAGACAACCATTCGCACCTATGCGCAATTTAGAGTAGCCAATTAGCCTAATCCCCTCTGTGCATGTCTTTGGACTGTGGGAGGAAACCGGATTACCCGGAGGAATCCCACATGTAAACGGGGAGAACATGCAAACTCTTCTTGCTCTGAATCAGCAGTGCTAACCACCGTACCACCCTCTCTCTTGAAGTTATTAAGACAAAAATAAGAAAACCAAAAATAAACAGAAAACATTCTGCTACAATGTAAATGTAAAATAAGGATCTACTTCCAGGAAGCTTCATGATACGTTAAATAACAAGCTATTATTATTTTTTTTAAATTCTGTTTATTATTAAACTTAGATTATGTGGAGTGTCTGCCACTTAAGTCCTGTCCTGTGCATGAGATGCTATTAGGAAGAATAACATATTAGAACAAGCCAATTAATATAAAACTGTATAACAGCCTGAAATGTCATTATAAAAGATTCATCAACATCTTCTGACCAATCAGATTTAAGAATTCAGCAGCACTGTGATATAAATACAGAGTAATATAATCTTGGTCATGGATGTATCTTGGGTCCTGGAGTGTTTTAGTTATTTCCCTGCTCTAACACACCACTTTATCTCCTAAGTTAGTTTATTCAAACACCTTTACTGTGTTTTATAGGAAGACAAAGCTGTCATTACACTCCAGTCCAGAGGTGGCGCTAACGGTGTCTCTCTGCTTGCCAGCGCGGTGTGAAGGCTTCGAGCGAACTCGCGTACGAAGAAGTAATTTACGTCATTAGCGTTGATTAGCTCTCTCTAACGTACTGTTTAGTACGGTAGTACGTGGTTTCTACACGGAAATCTAGACGTGAATAACAGATTCGTACAGACTTGGTTTGATATAAATACGGAAGTTCTCACGCTTCAGAATGTTCTTTGCAGGTACAGTGGGTATATTATTAACCAGAAACATATGAATTAGGTGTTATGTGAAAGACTGCCATTTGTTTCTCCTTTGTTTTGTAAATTTCACGTTTTATTGTGGAGAACTAGCTGGATGGCCACATAGTGGAAACAGATATACCCAGTGTAAATTGAATGGGTTTGGGGTTAAATTAAATCCAAAGACCTTTCCGAAGATTACAAACTAGAAGACTCCTCCTCGGATTCGTCCATGGTTTAATGATGGATGTTGTGTATGTGTGCGAGTGGGAGAAGAGAACCAAGAGCCACCACTGTCCATCGATCCCGCTGGTGTGTGCCTGGTCCTGCAGGAACCTCATCGCCTTCACCACCGACCTGAAGAATGAAGATGAGGACAAAGGTGGGATACACACACACACACACACACTCACTCACTCACTACACCACACACACACACACACACACACACACACACACACACACACTCACTCACACACACACACACACACAACCCCACACACACACACACACA
>JAQMCW010000007.1:4245559-4255598 GCA_030068335.1 Chrysichthys cranchii
TGTGACCAGTAAGAATTACATCATCCATTAGAACTGTCATGCTTGTAGGAATGGCCTCGGTCTCATATGCTGAGGCCTTGTCTTACTCATTAATCAAACGTTTATATTCTCTGTGACACTGTTGCCTGGAGAGGAGTAGTCAAATGTGCTGGAGGGCCTTTAAGGGCTCTAGAAACGTCCTGAGAAAGTGAGGGACTGTTTAGTCCTTATAACACTCACAGCAGAGAGCCTGTCTGCCGCTAAATAGCGGCGATTTTTCTTCCAGACTTTTTAATTTACGTAAATTATTCTCGAGGGTAAAAGGCAGGCGATGCTCAGAAATGCTCTGAAAAAGAACTAAAACTTGGTAAAAGTAGGCTACAGTAGATGTCCACGCTCGAGCTAGTTCAGTATCCACATACGGTATTTATCTTTGTCTTTATTAAAGTATCTTTTTGATAATTGTATTCCATGAGTGCTTATTTTTGACTTAAAGCTCCACTATGTAGGATTTTGAGGTTATCTTTTAGTGGAAATGCAGGGTATATTCCATAGTATTCACATGGACTTCATAAGTATATATACTGATTTGTGTATAATTAGCTGTAAATACGAATTGCTATGTTGTTGTAAGCTTAGAATGAGCCCTTTATATCTACATAGGGAGCGGGTCTACCTCAACAGAACTGCCATTTTATGCCGCTACAGTAGCCCAGAAAGGACAAACCTCTAAAGAGCATCTTCAACGTTTCGTATTTTTACAAGTGGCAGCATGAATTTAGAAGGAAGACAAAGAAGAAGAAAGGAAGACAAGGAAGAAGAAAGATGAGGACTCAGGGGGTTTTTTGGTGCTGGCCCAAGTTTTGCAAAATGGAAGATCGTACTTATTATTTAGCACAGAAGAAGCTAGGGAGTGTGAATGTAAGTACTGGGAAGTACGCTATAGGTATCTGACCGCCATCGTTCTGTGCTCTAATACACGCTTGGAAAGGGAGGGGTAACGGGGGGGCATTCGGCTGGTTGAATCCTACATAGTGAAGCGTTAATGTATTATATGCAATGATTTGTATTTATTTTTTACCTAGTGTCACAGCTAAAACATTTCAGGCCCTCACTTTGGAGCGTTTCCTCATCTTCATTTCATATAATGTTGTGTCTTCTAACTCTTACTGTCTTTCCCCCGTGTTTGTCTGCATGTCTGTGTGAATCAGTATGTTCAGACAGTTTAATCCTATACTTAAATATGTAAAGCTGAGAAAAGCTGTCGAGAGTGTTATTAGAAAAGTTATTTTTAGGCACATTCTTTCACCAAATTTGAGGTTGCCATGGCAGCCGAACTCTTGTGAAAAGGTTACCTTGGTGCTGCTGTTGTCATGGCAGCCTACAGTGGCTGAATACAATACTTAACGAAATAACGTCGGAAACGAATGGGCCATGAGCAGCGCTAAAGACCGTAATTGAAATCATGAGCGCAGGCTACAAAATATTTGTCTTTCTCTGACCCAACCAAGTACACAAGATCCCACCACCAAGAACTGGTTTTATTTTTCTTTTATTTCTTCAGTAATCAAGAACTAATGAGGTTGCAACAAGTTTTGCTTCCCGAACACATTATTATTACATTCTAAAGTTTCTTCTTCACTGACTATTTGAAGGAATTTAAAACAGAAGACAGCTCTTTTGTGCTTATGAATTTATATTATGAATGAATGCTATTATCACAGTCTGATCCATACCCCTCATCGAGGTTTCAATTTTGGCATCCAACGTCAGCATCCTGTTACACCGGCCTAGCGTAAATTCTGTTGATGTTGCTCTGTAAATGATCACTGTGTTGAATTATATAATTTCCTGTTGCATTAAGTAACATAAACAATATGGCCAAAAGTATGGGGACAGCTGACCATCACACCCTTAAGTGCCTCTTCCCCAAACTGTTGCCACAAAACTGGAAGCCTGCAATTGTCAAGAGCATCTTTGTAATGCTGTACCATTAAGCTTTCCCTTCACTGGAACTAAAGGGGCTAAACCTGTTCCAGCATGACAAGGCACCTGTGCACAAAGCAAGCTCTATGAAGACATGATGTGCCAAGGGTGGATTGGAACAACTCAAGTGTCCGGCACCAAGCCTTGACCTCAACCCCACTGAACACCTTTGGCATGAACTGGAACACCAACTACACCCCAGTCGTCCTCACCAACATCACTAATGCTCTTGTGGCTGAATGTGGTTTAATTTCATAAATCCACACAGCCATGCTATAAAATCTAGAGGAATCTGGGAATCTAGCGTTTCCAGAAGAGTGGAGCTTTTTATAATAACGAAGGGAGATTATGTGAAAGAGTCTATGGTGCAATTGGAATTTTATGTGATAAAAATCGACTGCGCCAAACTTTCCGTGAAGCCAAGTTTGGATTTTTGTGAATCCAAGTGGGGTCGCACAGTGGTGCAGTGGTTAGCCTTTTGGTGTGGACTTTGCATGTTCTTCCTGTGCCTGTGAAGGTTCCTCCAAGTACTCCGGTTTCCTCCAACAGCACAAAGACATGCAGATCAGGTCAGCTGGCTACTCTAAATTGCCCATGAATGTGAATGTGAGGGTGAGTTGTTATTCGTCCCTGTGTTAACCCTGTGATAAATGGGCGACCTGCCCAGGGTATACCTCACCTCTCACCTGATGTCACCTGGACTTGGCTCCAGGTTCCACATAACTCAAATGGATAGGAGTGTTAGATAATGGATGCTCGGATGTTAAACCGAGAGCAACAGCACCACCAATGGTCGTAGGAAAAATATCTATTCTGTTATGCTATGACGTAGTGTCTGGGGCTGATTTCTTTCAGGCCCCGACTGTATACTGTATTCACAATTCCTATTATACTATAAATCAGACCTTGGGTTATGATTACTCAACCCTTATAGTTCAGCTATTGCTAGATATTAGATTATGACTTCACATCTAATTTCATGACCAGCCATCACTGATAGGAAAGGTTACCGTTCCTAATGGTTTAATATATAAATTAAATCCAGTAATCAATACTTTTTAAAAGAAACGCTACACTAATATGGCCAGGCTAACAAAGGACAAAGTTTTTCTCTGATGGTTACATACAAATAACATAATCGGAGCTTCGTTTTCATAAATAAATTAACAAATAAAGACGAAATATGAAGGTTAGGGAGTGAATGACTGTTTATGGGAGAACGAGATCACACCATTGCAGGATGGTAACCTCTGCTCTTGTTGGCTGCCCAGCGATGTACTCCGTAGAGATCACAGTTGAGAAGGACCTGGTCACAGGCGAGACCAAAGTCTTGTCCACCAGCACACTACTGCCCAAAGATCTCTCTCATCAGGGGGTCAAAGTGTATGAGGATGAACGGAAAGGTGACTGGATTAGGAATACATAGATGGTTATTCTGGAAAGCTGTTGTAGATGTAAGGCTGCCTTACGAGAAGTTCACATTTAGTTTCTTATATCAACGAACTTAATACATCGAGCGTTTAAATATGCATGGAGAAGTTTGCTTAATGGAATTGAGCCTTCAGTAGGCTTACAAAGACCAAATGAGTATGAGGCCATTAGAATCTTGCTTTATAAAAAAAATACAGTCAAAGTGACCAGCAGCTTCTCGTAAAGGTTTGTCATCTTAGCATGGCTTAGCTGTTGGGATTTTCAGTTATTTTCATCCCAGTTGACCGTAAACATATAATTTGCTGCTTGTACTTATTTCAGTCACGAGTCTGTAGGCATGATTTTCACCTCCACGCTGCTTTAATTTATTTTAGTCTGTGCTTGTAGCTACTTCCTTTAGCATTCCTCAGTGCTTGGTTTCGGATAGTTAGAAACAATTAGCTTGAGTGTTCATGTGCTTTTTTATAAGATAACTGGCTTTGATTTTGTGTCTTGAAAATGTTTCGGATACTAATCTGATTGTTTTCATGATCCCCCATCACTGTCAACACTTAGAATCATTCTTATTTTCTAACAGCTAATGCTAATTGCCTAGCTAGTTCTGACTTGTCATTTGTTTGGCTTTAGCCACTTTGCTCATGGTACGCTAAGCTTGCCAAACACTCTGTACAAGTGCTGGGCAGCAAGTGAAGTGAATTTTTCTTTCACCCCACAGTTAATTCACAATGTTCCCCTGGTGGCCATTCATCGTTTTGCTACCTATCTGCACAATAAGGCTGTCATAACTATTTTTACATGTTTTTTAATTCTGTCAGTGGTCGCTGTTAAAGGAGCAGTTTGTAATATTCAGAGCCCTCTGCTGGCTGCAAATACAAGTCTTGACAAGCCTTCCCAGTCCTCCCCAATCTGTTGAAACAATTTGCGAGTTCCTCAGTAAGACAAAGCAGCAAAATTTAGCAGAACTGAGCTCTGACCTGGCTGGGGGCGGAGCTAATTTCTGGCCCAGAAAAAAAAAAAAAAAGTAATCCGATGCTTGATAGGAACTAACCAAATGCAGTGCATGATTATTGCTAATCAGAGTTATTCTAAGGTACTTTAAAAAAAAAAAAAAAAAGAAATGATTATTGCAGGTCTAGAAACACTTTTTACAAAATTACAAACTGCATCTTTGAGGTTTGCTAATAATTGCTTGCGTAGTAGTTAAGTTAGGGGAAAACCGTGATGTCTGTAATATACTTTGAGAAATAATGAGATCTTCGCAGCATTGCAACGCCAGTACTTGATAGTGCTTGAAGTGTAATGAATCTAAATTATGATTATGAGAGTCTTACAGTAAGAATAAGATGCAAATAATGAGATTGCATTCTCTCCTACCTGTTTTACAGTGGTGCACGAGGTGCGTGGGACAGACGGCCCACTGACCAACGGTGTGCACCAGCTCAGCTCGTCCGAAGTGGAGGAGCTCATCCACAAGGCTGACGAGGCCACCATGAGTGACGGCAGCAAAGTCACACCCCAACGGGTAGTGGAAGCAGGCGAGAAGCTTGAGGCAGGAACGGAGCAGGTCGGGGTTACCCTAGTCAAAGAGATCACTGGTGTAGAAGCCAAACCATCTCCGGCAGTGCCCCAGACCGAGGTAAATGATGCCAGTGCAGAGAAACCGGTCACGATGGTGTTCATGGGATACCAGGACGTGGAGGACGAGGATGAGACGAAGAAGGTCCTGGGGCTCGAAAGCACCACAGTCAAGGCTGAGCTGGTAGTCATCGAGGATGGAGAAAACAAGAAAGAAGCCAAGGAGGAGCAGGCGCCACCCAACGGAGGGCCCGCCGAGCCGGAAAAAGCCCAGGAAGAGAAAGGCGAAGAGGGCGAACCTGAGGCTGGCACCGCTGAAGTTAAGAGCAAAGAAAAGCAGCCTTGCAAATGCTGCTCCATCATGTGAAAAACTCCCTCAGAGGGGACCTTGGAACCGCTGTTTCTCAGATCGGTGCATCGTGTCACCTCACAGACAAAACAATACCAACAAAAAAAAAAAAAGAGAGGAGAGAAAACATCTTGTATCTTTTGATAGAAAGCTCTTGTTTTCTTACTTCATTTGTACCAGTTTTATATTTTACTTTATTTTTCCCATTTTCTCTTGTTCCTGGTATTTTCTTTAGCCTCCTCTGGTTTTGGTTTAGTTGCATCTAAGACAAAAGCTGTTACACGAGTGGCGCCCGATTCCTTCAGCAAAGAGGTTTGCAGATAACACCTCATTAGCGTTGCTATAAGTTACCAAGCATTGATCGACGACCCTTTTTTCCCCACGTTTCCATTTTGCATAAGAAGGACTCTGATATCTCTGTAACTATATGATATACAGTATATGAATCATTTATTTTTTAATATATATTTATTTCATGTTTCTTTACCAAGCGCCCTAACATTTTCTTTTTCTTCTCGCAGAAGCATGGTGTGTGTGAAGTGCTCTCTGGTCCTGTTATTGCATTTTATCTTCCTCTAAAAATGGGATGGGGGTGGGGGGGTGGGGTGGGGGGGGTGAGGTGAGGTGGGCGGGTATGGGGGGTGAGAAGGACTGTCGGGGTAGGGCGGAGTCTGATCATCTCAGCGTTGTGCATAATTCTACATTTATGACTGATTAAGCTGTGAGCATTTTTCTCATACTAGAGAATGAGGACTGAAAGGAACTCTTGGAATAGTTAGTGTAATAGGATTTCAGTAGTAGAGATGCTTAACGGTCTGATGATGTAATATGGCAATCTGCGTGTGTGTGCGTGTGTGCGTGCGTGTGTGCGTGCGTGTGTGTGTTATCTAAACACTCAACCTAACGCTAACCCTACGCCTAACCCTTGTCTCAGGCAATGCCATAAAAAAATCACACTTCCCTGGCGCTGCAGACCCTCACATTGATTAGTACAAGATGTTTTATAGTGTCCATCAACTGCATCCACTAGCCACACACACACACACACACACACACACACACACACACACACACACACACACACTCATGTCTAATATTTTCTCTCAGTAAAATAAATTCTACATACTTTTCCCAACATTATCAGAGACTGAACCAAGGTATTACAAGTATTTAAAAAAATGGAAGGTACAATATTTCCCCCATATACAGCATTTTTTCCTCAGTTTCTTCATTTTTCCTCACTACCACCTGTATCAGCAAAACCTTAAATCGACTTAGCCGTTTTGATTTGGATCGCTGATAAAGGCACATTTCGATTTTTGTTAGTATTTAAACCAAGTCAACAGACTTGCCTATAAAGCAAACCGGCTCTGCTGCCAGTCCAAAGTGGCATCCAAAACATGCCAATATACACTGCCTTCAATTTCCTCTCAGGCAGGACCATCCACTTCTTAAAATAAATGACTGATTTGCTGGAGCGAACCTATGCAAGAACACTCATGTACGCAAGTCAGCATCAGCGACGTCAGAATGCTCAGTAGGCGATTGTAATATTTGTCAGAGCAAAGAAAGAAAAGGGTGGTGTTGGTATCCGTGCATTCGAGCACTCCGTTACTTAGATCTGTGGCTGCACTGATACTGACGCTGAACATAGTATCTCATTATCCCGGGTCAGAAAACGGGGGTGGGGGGGGCTGTTGTTTTTTTTGCTTTGTTTTTTTTTTTTTTTTAAAGTGGTGCCGTGACCCTTTAAATAGGCTAGCTAATCATGTCAAATTCTTCCATCATCGAGTGGCGTGCAAGAAGTAGTTGTCTGGTTTGTTCATCTGAGAACCGATTAAAGATCCCTTTGGTGCTAAGCAATCCAAACTGTCTCGCCGCAACATTATCTGTTTGACGGAACACCAAGGCTAGCCCCATAACGTTAGCTCAAAGTGCCATCAGTATTGCAGTGCATCGGCTTTTGCACCTTACTCTGTCACTCGTGTCTTAACAAGTTATTTTTATTGCATCATTTTATTCGTTTATTATCGCCAACATTAATAGCGAAACGATATGATCGGATAAAGTAGGTGTATGTAGGAGCATGAAGCCGCGTTGTGCTTTTTCAGCGCTGCTACCACAGTAGTCAGGAGGTAACTGGTGACTTGGTAGGGCGCAAGTGCATTGGGATGTATCTGTGCAAGTGTGTGTGTGCGTTTGTGTCTTGATGGGGTGGGGGGTTTTCTTTCAATATACTGTAATAGCATTGCCAGTACTTCACTTCTTCTGGGAAGATTTTCATTGGGGGCCTTGTGGCTACAAATGTTTGCTCATCTAGAACGGCTCATTATGTTTCGTACAACGTGGGATAGTTTTCCAGGACTTGACGTGTCGTTTATTTGATTTTCCAATTAAAATAGGGTTTCATGAGCAGATTTACAGTATTTCCCAGGAGTCGAGGTCTCAGAATCCAGCCTGCCCTTGTGCGGTTATACAAAAACCCCAAGCCAATATCCTTAATTCACAAACCTGACTGAGTGCTGATCTTGATCTGATCCCTACCCATAACCATAACCCTAACCCTAACCTACATTTAATCTGGGCTTCCTTTCCCATCACTCGGACTCACACATCGCATCCTCAGCACCATCACTTACCTCAGACTTGCTCGGCAGCGCACCCTACTGTCTGTCAGTACTAACATTCCAGTTCCGACGTTTTCCACAGCCCCGAACGCCTTGTTGCCCGGCCCCTTTGCCAGGGCGTTTTCTCTTTGTACACATGCATGCTTTTTATAAATATATTGATCATTATATCGTCATATCTGTATCCATATCCATATCCATCAGTCGGTAATGTCTCCCTCTCCCTGTAGTTGAAGCCTTGCCCTATATCGTCCATAATGTCCGTGAGATTGATGTATTGATCATAGTGTCTAGGAGCATGAGGGGTGAAAGCGTGATAGTGTAGATGAGGTCACTTCCTATGTTGGAGCAAAGCATCTCATGCTCCATTTTCTTCCTCGAAGGACAGACCCATCTTAGTTGTTTTTTTTTGTTTTTTTGTATTTTATTTTATTATTATTATTATTATTATTATTATTATTATTATTATTATTATTATTTCCACCTGGGAATTGGTGTGTGTGCTCCCACTGCCACGGCTCTGTGCGCTTTCTCAGCTGTGAAGGTCTGCTTTCTTACCGACTTGAAAGTGCTGTAGAACGAATTTTAAACAAGATATTAAAATGTGATGTGCTTTAAGGATACCGCTTGCGTCGTCTGGGTTTTTTTTTAATGCTCTGTTCAGGGTCACGAGTCTCATCAGCAAGTTCCAGGTCCGCAGGTGTTGAAATATTTGCAAGCTATTCTTTAGATCTCACAAGTTAATAACATGGGTATACTGTGGGTTCTTTAGACTTAATTAGAGGGATCTAAACACCATCATCAACAAAAAAGGAAAAACAGACTTCAGAGTGAAGATCAGTATTTTATAAAGGGTGGAAATCTCAGGGTTCCACAGGATTCTTATGGCAACGATTCCATGGACGATCCCACTGAATCTGCTACAGTACAAGACGATACTTTTGGATTTAGTAGCCTGCAATCGATATGTGTCCAACTTTCTTCAGAATCTGCAGTAGGCCTACTGCTAATTTGAGAGTCATGATGATGTAAAGAACGACTGAGTTCCTGGCAAATCCGCGTACTAGCGTGATTACACATCAGTTATTATTTAAACCGTGGTTGTCTGTCCTTTTTTGAGAATAATTTATTCGTAAGCAGTTGTAATCTATAATAATCAATATATCAGTGATGCCATGATTCATTCCAATTATTGAAAATTATTACACTTCGACGCTATACACTACAGGTCAGGGTTCTCACCAAAGATTTTAGAGCGGAGCAAGATATATTACTTACGTCATAAGCAGAAGTACCACCGTGGACGCCATTTTGGTAAGCCCACCGTAACATTCCTTATCTGTTTCGGCAAACGGCTAGCGCCACCTTTTGGAAAACATACGCTAAACTGTCCAAAGTTATTCCAGCAGTCATGAGGAGGTTAATTGTTGTCAATACTATCTGAGATAACAAATCGATGTCTGTAATCTCCAATTATTGAGAAAAAAGTGATGAAAGGGCAGCTTACTAAAATGGCGCCCATAGTGTCGAACTTCCGTACTTCCTGATGATCGACATATTTTCCTGCCGGTAAGCTATCTTAGCACGTAGTGCTTTAGTATCTTTGGTTCCCACTATTTGGTACCATTTTAGCTGTGAAAACAAAATGGCTCCCAAAGTGCCTCTCAGGACAAATTTGTTTTATGAACTATTCAAATGTTAGACTTTAAATATGTGCAATCATATTCTGACTTTTTTTGTGGCTAGAGTTCATCATTTTTCCACTTGTTTTTCAATTGTTATGGTTTTATTGGGAGAATAATCATATTTGGTAGCTTTAACGGACATCCAAGATGGCGCACTCATGCCTTTTCACGAGATCATAGAGCCACATGGATTTCTCCCAAACCTAAAGAAATGTTATTTTAACTATATATATATATTATATACAGCGGGTCCTCAGGTTACGACACAGTTCTGTTCCTACAACAGTGATGTAACCCGAATTCTGGTGTAAGTTGGAACACACCCTAACCTAAGTCACTTACCTATCCTAACATATATATCCTAACACACACACACACATATATATATATATATAGATTAGGGATGG
>JAQMCW010000007.1:4281246-4294960 GCA_030068335.1 Chrysichthys cranchii
GCCTTTCTGTGTGGAGTTTGCATGTTCTCCCCGTGTCTGTGTGGGTTTCCTCCAGGTACTCTGGTTTCCTCCCACAGACCAAAGACATGCACAGAGGGGATGAGGCTAACTGACTACTCTAAATTGCCCGTAGGTGTGAATGGTTGTCTGTCTCTATGTGTTGGCCCTGCAGTGGATTGGCGACCTGCCCAGGGCCCAGGGCCCTGCCTCTCACCCAAATCAACTGGGATTCCAGTATACCCGGAATAGGATTAAGCGACAGAAGGTGAGTGAGTTTATAGGTGAGTGACCTGTGTTTGTTGTAGCATTAGCAGTGGTAAGAAGAAAACTGTTTCTTTTCCACCAGCAGTTACCAGCTAGCAAACATGGTCTTCGTTGGTTGCACGCTGGGGTTTGGTTGGTGCTCAGACCTAAACTGAAATTGTCTGCAGGGTAGCTCTGAAGTCAGGTTCTAATTGGAACCTTTTTGAAAGAGAATCCATGTGTGTTCTGAGGTTCCACAGGAAGTATCTCAGAATATACTTGTCTAGATTTAGGGCAGGGGGTAGCTCAGGGGGTTAAGACACTGGACTACTGATTGGAAGGTTGGGAGGTCAAATCCAAGCACTGCCAAGCTACCACTGGTGGGCCCTTGAGTCAGGCCCTTAACCTAAGGTGACCAGATTTCTGGGAAGCAAACTGGGGACATTTCGGTTAGAACCGGGGGTGCTATCGTTGTTAAAATGTTGCCACCACAGGGTTCACGGCCAAAATCGGGGACATTTCCGGGGACAGTGCATCAAAAACGGGGACTGTCCCCGAAAACCGGGGAAGTCTGGTCACCCTACCTTAACCTCAACTGCTCAGTTGTATAAATAAGATAAAAAAATGTAAGTCTGCCAAATGACGGTAATGTAATGTAGGTCAGCGTAAGTTTCTAAGCTTTAGGGTTCCTCCAGAGGGACAAATTTACCATTGGGTGTCGAAGAATGAATAGGGGTTTAATTATTTAGTTAGATAGACACATTATAACTTTAGGCATATCTAAATGTTCTGGGATTATATTTGACATCAAAATCTGTCATAAATTCTGAAAACAAACAAACAAACGTACAAATAAGAACATGTGCTGTGCACTGAGAGCTACATGAGACACTTCTCTGGACACATGAAACCTGTAGCCGCCCTTTGCTTTCATGTCGAGTCTTATCCAATCAGAAACCAGTTCGTGGCTCAGCCGCCCACTTGCGCTCGCGCGCCCCAATCACCGCGAGCTGCCGAATCCCTTCAGAGCTCGCCGCCATTTTGTCGGGGTATAAGAAAACTCCGCCAAGCCACAAAGTTCCTGGTTAGACCTCAAGTTCCTCTTTGTGCAATGGACGGGTAAGTTTATTGTTCCCTTGTACTGAGGACAAACAAAAAACAAAACAAACACAATTTCGCCGTTCTGTAAATTTTACCGAATAGCCCGTGAGTAGTGGAGTTGGTGTGGGTTTAGTTTAGAAACTTGTATTTAAGCTAAGCGTTTGCGCTCGCGGGTTGCGATGGAAACCAACCGAATCCTCCACGCATCACTGTTTACTCGGGGAGAAAACAAGTTTCATCGCGTTTAGCGGAATATTTCCCACATTTTAATTATGCGTACTTATCTCAAACACTTGCATGTTTGTAGTTTCGCATCTCTTTTTTTTCCCTCCCTCTCTATTTATTTATTTATTTATTTTAGCCGTGTACGAAAGCACCAACTTTCGT
Organism: Chrysichthys cranchii; assembly: GCA_030068335.1. Taxonomy (NCBI): domain Eukaryota; kingdom Metazoa; phylum Chordata; class Actinopteri; order Siluriformes; family Claroteidae; genus Chrysichthys; species Chrysichthys cranchii. The sequence continues at coordinate 4,282,978 of JAQMCW010000007.1, forward strand.
GTCCGTAACGTGCCGATTTAGCCTCACGCGATTGTTAGCATCCGCTCGAGTTTTTCCGCGTACCTGTTGAGTTGCATTCGGTGTGTGAAAACACTTGTGTGATGTTAGTGTGACTTGTGTACATTTTTGTTTCTTGGTGTGGCATTGACCTGTTTCTTTCTATGCAGCCGCCTAGAGACTGACTTGTATCCTATGGGGTCGAGTTACGCAGAATTAGAGTAAGTCTACAGTTTTCCTGGAAGAGACTGTCTCATGGTTTATTCAATCGAACCAGTTTTATTTTGCTCTAACTTCTCATAATAACAATATTTATTATTATTATTATTATTATTATTATTATTAAGTGTCCTTTTTTTTTTTTTGGCAAAGACACATTCTATTGTTTCAAGCGAGTTATTGTTATAGTTACCCAAGTGTAACTTCAGAACGGCTATTGTTTGGTTTCTAACTTTCCTCAAATACATCGTGAGGCTTTTTTGTTTGTGTTTTTTTGGCTTGTTTTTGTTTGTTTAGGAAGGCTATTTTTCAAGTTTTAGCTAGATTTTAAGTCTGGTACAAGTTTAGTTCTTGTATTTTTCTTTTTCACTTCGTGTGTGTGATCTAATCTAATTTTCTCAAGACCCATTTTCAGCACAGCCTCACATGGTGTGAGTCAGCCGAGTTTCCTGTATCCGCCACGTTTTACTGAAAACAAGCAAGCACATGAGCTGCTCTCATTTAGTTTAGTTTTGTTTAGTTGAGTTTAGTTTAACAAGCTGTAAGAAACTTTGAAGCAAAGTTTGTCGACCCTGGCTGTAAAAGCAGCTCTGGGCTTGTGGTGTTTCCTGTATGGAGGAACAGGATGTTGGGGGGGGTGAATAAGGGCGTCTGAGCCTGGCCCTGAAATGCCGCTCATATTTTCTTGGCTTGCTGTGGGAAGAGAAGCACAGGATGCAGTTTGGACTGTCCAGTCCACCCCCAATCTGTCTGCACTGGGAACGTTGTGCTTTTCCCCTGAAAATGTCTCAAGTGACAGTGAAGCAGGCCCTACAGCATTTTTATTATTATTATTATTATTATTATTTATTTATTTATTAACCCCCCCCCTTTGGATAGTTTCACGTCCTTCCTTTCTTTATGATGGTGCAGAACATGTTCCTAGCACTGGTGTCCCAAATTATTTTTGATATTTCTTCTGTTCATCCAACTGTATTATAAAAAGGTTTCATGTTCAGCCTTATTTGAAAATGAAAAGCCCTTTGATGCGACGATAACACAATGGCTGCGTGGCTTTTCCAGCCTTATTCTTTTCATCATTCTATTTAGACATTTTTTTTTCAGCATTTCCTTCCCTTGTCTGAATTGTTTTTGTTTATTTTTGTTTTGCAGCGTTGTCCATGATATTGCGGTTGGAACAAAGGTAGGCATACGTATTTATTTTTGTCTGTTTTCACTGGTTTTTGCTAACATGCTGCGAAATTGACCTGCTGTTTTGTTGAATCATTTGGGGGGTGTTGGTGTTTTTTTTCCCTCCCCCCTCCCCCCTCTGAAAGCTTTCTTGGTTGCATGTTTGTGTATCTGAAGGGTGTAGTTTTCTCCACTCCCTTCAAACCAACATGACTTTTCACTCAGCACCTACTGTGGGCACGGTGAAATCACAGTGCTTCTGCCAAGATTAAGTCGAACGGGTGTCTCGTGTTCCTTCTTGTCAGTTGTTATTGTTCTACTTGAGGCTTTCAGATTGAGATTAAATATACAGAGGGAAAGTGTCACATTTTTGCTGGATTTCTTACATGAATAGGTCTCTGTGTGTGAGCTGTGTGCTGATTGCATTACGGAGCAAAACCCATCAGCGTCTTGGACCAAATGACATTGGTTAATGTGTTATGTGCATTCCTCTCTGGTCTTTTCACTGAAAGATAATCACGTGTGGTATGTAGCTAGCTGGGAGGACCTGCAATGTTCAGAACAAAGGAGCGATTCATAGGCACCATTGACCTGACTGGCTTGTATTTTTCAAAGCCATCGAGTGGCCTGAAACATCATTACCTTTTCTGAGACACTACATTGCAGCAGGATTTCTCTACTCCATAAGTTGTAACGGTTGTTGTTTTTAAGATGGTTTTCATAACATGGGAGGGAGAATGCTGGTGGATGAGATGTGTGCCAATTTTTTTTTTTTTTTTTTTTTTCTTTACCTGGTTATCTCTGCCTGTGTACACGATAATTCCTAGTATTTTGGTGCCGTATTTCATCTGAACAGATCAACAGACTTTTCTGATTTTCTTTATCTGTCTGAACGATTGTTTTAAAAGGCAAATGTGCACGTCTTGGAGGCCAACGGTTTTTCGTGAACTAATTATTTTATAGCTGATGCATAGGAGTCTGCACAGTTTGATTTAATACATGATGGTCAGTGTTGTGTAGAAGTAAAATGCAGAAATAATTTTGGTATTTAATCAGGGAATTATAACCCCTAAACCCCCCCCCCCCCCACACACACACACACACACTCATTATCAGTTTTATGTATTCCAGCTGTTGGGTATTTTTACTGCTGCAGAAAGTTTTGTGGTCTTTTAATGATCATTTTCACCTGTCCTCTCTGGCTTACCTAAGGGCTGGTCTGCTTTATGCCAGCTGATTGTTTGCTTTAACTGTGTGAGTAGACTGAATTTAAAATGCATTCCTCAAAAATGGGCTTTGGGTGTTGACACGATGACATGAATGGAGCCTATTCATCACATGCAAATATGTTTGCCTCTCTCCTATGGACACACATGTTTCTCTTGGGTTTGTTCAGCTCCGCTGATTAGAGAGAAGGTGGTTGGGGGAAGTGCTAATGGCTCAGGTCGCCGCTTACTTGATACTCATGCCTCTTGTGCTCAATTTAATTTGAAAGCAGGTGTATACTAGGTTTATTTAAAAGAAAAAAAAACACCCCTGAAAGCCTTAGCCTCTATGCCTGGAGTGGTAAATCTTTGATGGGCTCGAACAGTAGACGAAACGTTACACCTGGACCCCTGAAGACAATCGGCCCTGTGTATTCAAGCCCGAGAGCACAGGGTCGGGTTTCAGTCACCTGCAGCCTTAGACACAAGGTCTCCATGGTGAGCGAATGACAATCAGGGCGCTCATGGTAACAGCCACATTCTCGCTGTGAATCATTTCAGCCTCCTGCCCTCCTCCCTTTTTCCACACCTTTATAGTCTGTGAACCTATTTTCACATCACTTGCCAGTCCCTGCTGTATCACGGTTTCAAAACGTGCCAGTTTTTCGTCCCTCCTTGTTAAGTTGAAATGCCTTTTAATCAGGCTTCACGTGTTCACGATTGTCTTTGCTTGTAAGAGCACGCCTCATCGAAGCAGGCTCAGCAGTCAGGCGGCTTTTTTGTTTTTAAGGTCGTAAAGAAAGAGTTGGGAGTGGCTTTATTTCTAAAACCAACATGAAGTGGTTAAGCAATGACGTTTAGCCTACCCTCCCTTTTTTTTTTCTCCCTTTTTCTTTCTTTTTTTTTTCTTTGCCCCATGGTCCTTAGTGGCGCCCTTACTCTACAGCTCTCCATATGGTTCTCATTATTGATTGCTGTAGCAGTGGAATTTTAAATGTGTGGTGGAGGATGCATGCATGTGGCCTGCTTGGCCCCATTAGGCTGCAGAAATTGGGTGACATAGAATGGCTGACTATGCTCGTGGAGTGTTCTGGGATGGCCGTACCTACCTTAATAGCCTGTTTCCAAAACCTATACTCAGCACAAACTGTTCCAAGCATCATCAGAGGATTAGCTGCCTTTTTATTTATTTATTTATTTATTTATTTTTCATTCCACCCAACACAAATCAAACCGTACCAGTATGTGCTGTCTTTCACTCTTGCTGAGTATCTTGCAAATGTGAATCCTCCCACTCATTCCTCTTGTCTGATGACCCAGAAACCCTTGTATCCCACAACACCCCCCCACCTACTCTTACAACTCAAGTTTCCTTTCTTGTTCTCTTGCTGGTGGGGTTGGGGAAGGTTTAGGGCTGCTGGTTAATATGACCCTGCCTTTTGCACAGGATTCACAATGCCTACTTCCTGTTTTTTAAGCATACAAAGTGGGTAAAATCTACGACAGAACTGTCCATATTAGGTCAGCTGGCTGACTCTTGTCGAATTGTGACTACTCAGACATTTCCTGAATGTTTCAGCATGTCCCTTCTTGTTTCCACAGTGTAGGGGCTTGTCTGTTTTACTTGATACTCTGTGTGGAATGCCTGTGAACATGGAGGTTGTCTGGTTGCTTTTTTTTTTTTTTTTAAACAGACTTTGTTTTCTTTTTCTTTTAAAGAGAGGCTCAGACGAACTTTTCTCCTGTGTTTCCAACGGGCCATATATCATGAGTTCAGCAGGTACGTTTTTAGAGAAACCTGATCATTGTGCATACACCTGAGCAGATTGGCCTAACGATGTACACTCTATGGCAGCTAATGGCAACGACAGCAAGAAGTTCAAAGGTGACATCAGGAGTCCCGGTGTTCCATCCCGTGTCATACACGTACGCAAGCTCCCCAGTGACATCAATGAAGCGGAGGTCATTTCTCTAGGCCTTCCCTTTGGCAAAGTCACCAACCTGCTCATGCTGAAAGGAAAGAACCAGGTATTGTACTTCTCAAAGCCTTGAGACTATTGAGTGGGTACAACCTGGAAGAGCTTTTCATATTTAAATTAATTTATGCACATGTTTATTTGTTTGGGTCCCAGTGGGGAGATTAGTAATCCATGTGAAGGTTTGCTTTATGTGAGCAAGTTCTCCTACAACGAAACATTACTGTTACAGATAAACTGTCTTAAAGATGTACTGTGGAGATAACAGAAGCCAAGTTAAAGGTGTTTCATTTGTCTAGGCTTTCCTGGAGATGAATACAGAGGAGGCTGCCCAGACTATGGTCAGCTACTACTCCTCAGTCACACCAGTCATCAGGAATCATCCCATCTTTATGCAGTACTCCAACCACAAGGAGCTGAAAACGGACAACTCGCCAAACCAAGTGGTATGTGCTCAGCAAAAGCTTGTGGCTTTCTCACCCTGTCTTTTCCATCCTCCACCCTCCGTGCTACTTTTACCTCTTATTTGGGTTATTGCATGTTAACAGTTCTGCATATTTGTGGGGGAAAACTGGCAGATTGAATAATCAAAAATGAATGGGCTAAGTAAATATTCTGAAACTTGTATCTGTTAGGGCTGTTTTGTAGTGCAGCTGTGATTACTGTTTCTCCAGCTGCAGTGGAATGTTGATATGGGTTGATGATTAACTTGTTTACTGGCTTGAATTATTATTATTTTTTTGTTTTTGTTTTTTTTAAACCTAAAAGCTTATCCCTCTTTTCTAAACACATTCTTAGGAGACATCATGCTGTTTGCACTTAAAGCATTCCATAGCCGAGGCTTATCTACCTGCTTATTCCATCGGTGGTTCCCGGGGTTGTACTTCTGGTTGTGTAATCTGTTTAAATAAGCATTTGAGTCTTGTACTCTCAAGGGAACTTTACTCCCACACTTCATACTTGTACATATGTTCATTGCTTTAATAATGTTTAAAGTTGCACAGTAATGGATGAGAATCTGTTGTCCGTTCAATTTAAACAACTTTTTTTTGTTTCATATTGTATTTCTGAACATGTACGTATAAATGTACTGCATTTTTAAAATGGCAAAGATGAAATGGAATTGAATAATCAGTCAGTATGGTCCTGTGGTGGTCAAGGTGCATTGTGGTCTAAGTGATGCGATCTTTTGTTCCTGGTGCACATTGACTTAACTTGGTGCAGGCGTTCATGTTCATGCCATCTATTTATTTTATATTTATTTTTTTTTTTAAATGAAAGCACACTGGATAATTCAGGTACATCACCCTTGTTCAAACACTTTCTTCTCGGTCCTATTTTTAACATCAGAGAGCACAGGCAGCACTTCAGGCCATAAATGCAGTCCAGACAGGCGGCATGTCATTGGGTGGTGTGGAAGCAGGCAGCGCGAGTGGCCCCAGCCCCGTCCTCAGAGTGGTGGTGGAGAACCTCTTCTACCCAGTCACCCTGGATGTTCTCCACCAGGTAGGTTCTTGATTATTTATTAGATGCTCCTCCTTTTAAATTGTACTTAGCTCCAGATGTGTTGAATTGTGTTTAGAATTTTGATGATATGATGTCTTTCGCAGATCTTTTCCAAGTTTGGCACTGTTTTGAAAGTGATTACTTTTACCAAGAACAACCAGTTCCAGGCCCTTCTGCAGTTTGCTGATGGTCTTACTGCTCAACATGCAAAGCTGGTGAGTGGCTCCATCTAGAGGGCACTTTTGTTAGAATCTAGTTTTTAAATATTTAGTGCAGCTTAGTTTGACTTTGATACTTTTTGTACATGCAGACTATTTAACAGTTGACTGTGCAATTCAGTGATCTTTCCCTTTTGTGTCTTTTTGGTCTGGGATGTTTATAGGTTTTTATTATAGCAATCTGTGGGAGCAAATTCTGTATAGAGTGTTCCCTGTACCCACGAGTGTCTGAGGCCACGAGCATTTTTATTTAATAAAATCTCGCTGTACCCACGAGCGGTGCTGCGAGTCCGCCTGCCTCGTTATCTCTATATGCATAAACAATGAGGACCAAGGGAAACTTGCCCACGTGGGTCAGTGGCAGTCAGTCCCTCACAGCATCTCTTTGAGACCACATGAACTATTTTTGTGCTTTTGGATTTCTTTTGATTTGCTTCAGCCGGCTCATTCTAACAGCTGTTTTGTGTTGCTGCGACATAACACCAGAGTGGTGCTATGATGCATATGTTTACATCCACTATATATATATATATATATATATATATCATACATTTACGTGTGTGTATGTATAAAAATATAAAATGCTTCCTAAAGGTAAAACTACGCTTAGCCTACGGGGCTTGGTCTCTTTCGTGTACGGCCATAGCACAGCTTTTTATGCATTTTAAAGATGAAAGTGTGTCTAATATGCAGAAAAATATGATGTTCTCAGTCAGTACTACTTGTATTGTCACTAAAAGCTCAATTATTCTGCTTATAAATGTTTTGTATGGGGGTATTTTGGGGCTGGAAAACCAATTAATCCCTTTCCCATTATTCCTCATAGGAAAAATTGGTTGTGCCCACGAGCTGTGTCTTCAAACCAGTTATGCTCGTGGGTACAGGTGTCACTGTACTGAATTTAGACTATGAAGATGTGAATAAGCACCTTTGTTTCCTGAGAAGTGCACTTAACTTGCTGCTATGTAACTTTGTGGTTATTACACAGGCTCTGGATGGACAGAACATCTACAATGCATGCTGCACTCTGCGCATCAGTTTTTCCAAGCTCACCAGTTTAAACGTTAAGTACAACAACGACAAGAGTCGTGACTACACCCGGCCCGACCTGCCTTCGGGAGACGGCCAGCCTGCTATCGACCACCACGCGATGGCCACAGCTGCGTTTGGTAAGATGCAACCCTCACCTTTTTTCTTGCGGTCGTCTCATTTCATGTTTGCAGCAATACTTTTATTGTCTTTGCCCTGAGTGAATTTAGTTTTTGCCCCCAGCCACTCCTGGGATCATTTCGGCTGCTCCGTATGCCAGTGCCCATGCATTCCCCCCAGCTTTTACAATTCAGCAGGCAGCAGGTTTGTCAACATAACGAGTATTAGTACTGGCATTTATTTGCTTTGCCTACAGTAAATGAAGGGTTTGTCTGGACGAGGTGCTGATTTTCTTTCTGCTTTAAGGCTTGACCATGCCGGGAGTTCCTGGAGCCCTGGCCTCTTTGGCCATTCCTGGAGCGGCAGCAGCGGCTGCTGCAGCTGCAGGCAGACTGGGTTTCCCTGCTCTCCCTGCCGGCCACTGCGTCATGCTAGTCAGCAACTTGAATCCTGAGGTTAGTGACCCATAGCTGCATTTCTTAGCATATAGCCATCTTGGTTTTGTAGTAAAATTAAGTTTTAAATAAGATTGTGATGCTGGTCCTTTCAAGAATAGTTTATTTGAAATTAATTTGAAAATGATAGAACATTTCGAGTACTGCCGTTAGGTTAGCACTGACTATTATTTTGAAAGTATAACTGTGTAAAATGTATTACCAAAATTTGAGCTTATAAAGCAGTTCTTATAAAGTTGTATATTAATTGAACTTGATTGGGTAGCGTATACTGTTTAGAATGGCACTTTTAAATTTCAGGTAACTTAACTTTGCCTCTGTTTCCTCAAGTGTTCCTCCCTTCTTTAATTTTGTAATCTTGTAATTTCCTAACATGCCTAAGTTACTTTAAGCTTCATATATATATTTAAGTGGATCCCTTTTACCAGAATATTCTTACCCATTTACATAAAGTTCATCAAGTATCGAGATTCTTTTATGAAAGTTTCATAGCTGTGTAACGTTCACCAAAATGAAAAGTGGCATGTTTAAAACGCCAGATGTGCTTTAAAACTGTTGTGCATCGGTGCTATTAAAAGTTTCTTCATTATTTAATGAAGAGTTGATGCACTGAACTTGTAAATGGTTTGATTATTCTTTTGAAAAGGTTTTAGAAAATGTCATCAGCAATTTATTAACTTAATTTTTGCAAAAAAAAGCACTTTCTTCTGTTGAGTTAACTTATCCACTATTGTATTTCCATATGTATACTGACTGTTTTTTTTTTTTTTTTTACCTCCTCTTCTCTCCCTCCCCATTCCCCATACCCCATCCTTTTTTTTATTTATTTTTTTTCCCTTTTGCAACCATGTCCGCCTGCCAAATGGCTGCCCACATGTGTTCCACTCATTTTTATTTATACATCATCAAACACACACACACGCACACATACTCGCATTGAACACAATTCACTCTTTACACTTTCATGTCCACCTCTCCCCTCCTCTTTCTACTCCCAATCCATTAACCATCTTCATGATCCAACCACCGTTTTTTCGCCATTTCCCGTGGATCTGCCTCCTCGCTGTGGATATGTTGAACCTCCATTCTGCCTCCGATCTTTACCTCTCCCTTCTTCCCTCCGCTGCCTTCCTCTGCTGTCCTCTAAAGAGAGTTACGCCCCAATGCCTCTTTATTCTTTTCGGTATGTTATCCTTAGCATCTTTTGTTATCACTTGTTTGTTCTGTTCTTTCAGTTTCTTCCCTCACAAGGCAATTTTGAGTGCTTGTGTGTTTTGTTTGTTTGTTTGTTTTTTTCTGCTGTTTTGTGTGCCGAGATGAGAGACGATCCAAAAAGTTGCAGCACTCACCAAAACGCAGTGTATCCCCCCCCCCAAAAAAAAGTGTTTTAAACTTCAAAATTGACTGAGCTGCTGCATCTTTTTGAGCTTTAATAGACTGTTTATCACTTATGATGCATGCTTTTGAAATTGTTTTGCATGTCTTTTGAGGGAAGCTTTTAAACTTTGGTTAATAGTCAAGACTCCTGTCATTTATCCATTTGTTAAAACAGCTTTATTTTTCTCCCCCAACAACCCTTTTGACCTAGCAGCTAGCCTTCTTACAGCAGAGTTTCACTTTTTCTCAATTCCTACATTTAAGGATGGCAATGCAAAAGTCCATTCCTCTTTCGCAGTCTGTAAAATTGCCCACTTTTTCCCCCCCTCACCTGTCCTTTTGGCTATAATTTATTTTTTTTATTTATTTTTTTTTTTACCTTGCCAAGTATCATAAATATTTTTACCCTAGATTTACTTGGTTAGACTTGTATATAGGTCATGTCCAACTGCAGTAGGTGTCGTTGGTTAACTTTAAGACCTATTGTTGAAGTTTTCTATATTATTTCAGTGGCACCTTATAAGAAGGAGACTGCACTCTGATGGAGTGTCTTGATTGTAACCCTGAGCTTATTGAAGAAATTGTTTGGGTTTTATTTATTAGTAGTTGTATGGCACATTTTTATATTGTGTCTGACTATATTTTCTATTTTCTCTTCACCAGGTGTATATGGTGATGTGATAAGAGTAAAAATTATGTTCAACAAAAAGGAGAACGCCCTTATCCAAATGTCCGATGGCACTCAGGCTCAGCTAGGTGAAGGTCTTCATGTGTTATTGAATCACATATTTTTAAATTATTTGATGCAGGTGACTTATGGTGTCCAAGTTACCATTTAGACACATCAACATGCAGGTATTGCAAGTTCCTAGGTGAAAGTTCAATTTGTGTATTATATATGAATTTCTCTTTCTCTAGCTATGAGCCATTTGAATGGACAAAAGTTGTACGGACGGGCACTGCGCATCACTTTGTCCAAACACACTACTGTTCAGCTGCCACGAGAGGGACACGAGGATCAGGGCCTCACTAAGGATTACAGTAACTCTCCTCTTCACCGTTTTAAGAAGCCTGGCTCCAAAAACTACTCCAACATCTTCCCGCCCTCCTCAACGTTGCACCTCTCCAACATCCCGTAAGCCACGAGCCTGTTTTTGCTTATTCTAGATTTTATTTATTTATTTACTTTAAGCTGCGTATTAACTTGTGCCTTTTGTCTTGAACAGCCCTTCAGTGGTTGAAGACGATCTCAAGATGCTTTTTGCCAGCTCTGGTGCCGTGGTCAAGAACTTTAAGTTCTTTCAGTAAGTTTCTCACAGTGCATTAGACTTCAGTGGGGAAAAAAAAGCTTTTTTTTTTTTTGGCGCATGCTAACCATGTCTGCTTTCAGGAAAGACCGCAAGATGGCTCTGATTCAAATGGGTTCAGTGGAGGAAGCGATCGAGTCGCTCATCGAGTTCCACAACCATGATCTTGGTGAGAACCACCATCTTAGAGTGTCCTTCTCAAAGTCAACTATTTGAACAAGATATGTGGCTCCATCTGGTATGAGTCATGTAAAGACGTACAGTAAAGTTGAGACGACTTCTCTGAAGCACCAACCACAAAACTTTCATCATTCCACTGTTGTATTTATAAGTAATACCTAGTGGTTCACGTAACATTTTTAAAAAAAAAAAAAATTTTTTTTTTTAATGCCTGTAAGGATGATTGTCTATCTGTAATCACAGCTCTTGAGCCTTTTTATAAGTTTCAGAAGATTTCATTTTGCATTGGTGGTCCCTCGCCTTGAAAGTGCTGCTCTGATCTGATCTTTTTTTCCAGAAGTACTTCTTGTGCCTTACACGATCTTGCAGCTAAGCGCTTTGATATCATACATAAACCATGTTTTCTGATACGGCACCGACGTTTGTAATGACTTTTAGTTTACAATCCGTGTGTCCTTGTGTAGCTGAATTTTTAGTTTGGTTTCATTCAGCTCCAGGGCTTTTTGATAAATCATTGCCTTAAGGCCAGTTCTTATTGCTTTCTACATTCCCAGTAGCTTTGAGTCTTATCACATACTGTAACGATAAACATAGACTGTTTACATTCCTTTTTTTTTTTTTTTTTTTTTTTTAATTTAATGCAAAAATTTGTTTACAAATCAAATATTGTAAGTATGTTCATGTTTTGATGCTGTTGGCCATTGCATGTTGGCCTTTGGTCAGTGGCTCTCACGTCTTTTTTGCCTATACAGTTTGTTCTGTACTTCTCGTAGACCGTGAGTATTGCCTTAATGTATCACAAGGCATTGTATTGTAACTATTGTCGTGATGCCTGATGTATTGGGTGTATTCTTGATCCTTTTTTAAAATATGTACACTACAGCTTGAAACCAAAGCCTCTATTCAGCTTTCAGTCATGAGACTAATGTATTTTTCCCCAATTAGAGTTGGTCAGGTTAGAGAAATAGAAGTGTTTGTGGCTTTTTTTTTTTTTTTTTTTTTTGTATGCGCTCTTGTAAGTTTGCATGCACATACAGTTGTGGTCAAAAGTTTACATGGGTGAAAGACGTGCCGCTCATTTTTTTCTGTCCATGGGGTTTGAATAGCTTTAAAAATGAAAAAAAATCGTAATAAACTTATTTACTTTAAAATATCTTTTTCTTTGGGCCCCTATCTTGAAATGCCTGTTTTTATTAAGTTTTTAAATAATATTGAGAGAATAAG
>JAQMCW010000007.1:4386873-4397962 GCA_030068335.1 Chrysichthys cranchii
TATATGTATAGATATATATATATATATATATATATATGTATATATTAGTGTGTATGTATATGTTAGTGTGTGTGTGTGTGTGTGCATATACATACATACACCCTACACTGACTATATATGATAACTCTATTGCCCTTGGTTTTTAACAAAAAAAAAGGCTTTTAATATCCTCCAATAACACTCTAGGATTAAAGTGTTGAATTTCCAAGCATTTCAATTAGGGCCCTGTAAAGGGTTAATGTGTGTGCGCCGCTTTATTGATTTGAAAAAAAAAACAACAACCCACAAACACAGTTTATAACTGTCATTTATTAACGAATTAGAAATTGTAAATGGGAATAAAAGATTTCAGGTTGCACTGGTTTCAGAGCATAATCCAGATAATAATCATGCCACGGAATAATAATGGAGGTGGATGCCAGTGCAGATTTCGGTTTATTGTAAGTAAACGTTTATATTTCTAAAAATCGCTTTCAATTCCAGTCCAATTTTTAATCAGATTTTTTTATTGTTGTTGCTTGTATTGGCCTGATGCTAATCACGGATAACAGTTTGGCAGCATCTCAATTATATTTCATTTGAAAAGATTTTTAGTATTCAAAAAAATATCACGTGCTTGCGATCTGTAACACAAAACCCTCCACAAAGATTTCATGATATCTGTGATATCGCTCAGCCCGATTAGCATATTTGCTTAGCACCTTTTCGAATTGTGTTTTCGTCGATTTTTTTTTTTTGCACTGCCGTGTCTTACCTAGTTGGCCCCATGCTAAAATATTTATGTCCTTCCTGTTGCTAGCCTATTCCTAAGTTCTGTACTGGCTGAATACACTGGAGGAGACTCATTACATTACATTTACATTACATTTCCGTCATTTGGCAGACGCCCTTATCCAGAGCGACTTACATTTATGTTATTTTTTTATACAACTGAGTAGTTGAGGGTTAAGGGCCACGCTCAAGGGTCCAGCAGTAGCATCACATTGCATTACTGTCATTTGGCAGACGCCCTTATCCAGAGCGACTTACATTTCTATCTCATTTATACAACTGAGCATTTGAGGTTAAGGGCCTTACCCAAGGGCCCAGCTGGGCGGTGCTTGGATTTGAACCCGCGACCTTCTGATCAGTAGTCCAACGTCTCACCCTGAGCTATCACCGTCCCTATAGTGACTCCTATAGTGGTTACAGGAGCACGCCCAGCGGCAAAGTATTAAAGCAGGACCGCATTTAAAACCGAAACCTGCTTCGGACGCCTCGTCCAGTCAGCCATACTTCAGACCAGGAACGCCGAATCGACCTTCTTCGCCCTTGAATAAAATCCCCTCTTCTTACCCTCAAGACCAGAGTTTGGACAGAACCTGAAAGCGCATGGTGGTAGCATTGTACATCTCCCCTGCACCTGTAACACTGTAGATTGATAGCACCGGGGAGGAAAGAGAAGGAAAATCCACAGAATAGAAAAAGAGTCCGTCAGCGCTAACTGTCCGCCTGTCAGTCTTCACAGTCAAAGCGGCGCGTTTTAATAAATAAAAGGCAGAACGTCCTCCCCGTCTCAGCAAATCCTCCGTGTGCTCCAGAGGATTTTCGCTCTCCAACTCGCTCGCGGCTGGAAAGACGGGAATAACAGCCAAGACTCCATATTGGAAAGTCCTCACCGACTCCTGCGACTTAACTCTCATTTTCTATAATTGATATCGAAAGCAATGAAGTGGATGAATTGCCGTCAGGGACTCGGGGGCCTGCTCTCGGCCCCCTGTGTGGTTTTTTTTCTCTTTTTTTTTTTCTGTTACAGCAGGGCCAAATGAGCTAGATTTAGGAGATGGAAGGGGTATCTTAGGATTAATGTAGTTCTACTTCGAACCACGCGAATATATTTCAGCCAGCTCTATTATGGCATCTTCAAAAGGGAAAATAATGACCTCTACGTTTCAGATTGAAATTGAAAATCTCTCCCATCTTAGTCATTACTTAAACCATTCTATTTTGTATCGAACCGTCAGACTTTTCATGGAATTATGCACCCTGGATGGGTTTCGCAGAGACAATGGTGCTTTCAGCACCGACCCAGCTTTTGGCAGCCCTTGTTTTTTTGGTTTTTTTTTTAATGCTCGGCGACGTCTTTTCTCCTTTACGTTTTTTTTTTTTTTTTCTATCTTCCTGTATTTTTACTTTGTCTGCCCTGAAGAACCTCTTTTCCTCCCTTAGAAAAAAAAGAAAAAGAAAGAAAGAGTAAAGGCCTTGAGAGCGAGCTCTGTATGAGAAAAGCAGAAAAGCTGATGACAAATTGCACACGGATTGATAGCCAGCATCTTTCTCTCCTTTCCTTCGTTTCTTCCTCCCCAACCTGTTGAGCTCTATACAGGCCAAGGCCTCTTTCATGTTAACAAGTGCTCCCAGGTGGGAGTTGCCATGGAGATTTCCCCGCAGCTGCCGTGGCGACGCGATCGGGGCAGAATGGAGAGGCGAGGCTTGTCTCACCAACCCCCCCAGCCCCCCCCTCCTTCCCACCGCCCCTCCACCTCCTCCTCCTTTCATCCCCATTTTGATTTGTTCCAAAAGTGTAGCTTAACCTCATAAGGCCTGTCTATAAATCTGCATGTTTTTTTCTTTCTTTCTTTCTTTAAGATCTATTTACAAAACGAAAACGCGTGCATCGCGCACAAATCTTCTTTCCAGTTCGAGCTGGACGTGCACGAAGAAAACACTTTAGCGCTTTTGCGCTTTGTTCTGTCTAGCGATGATTTAAAGATTTCAGTAAGCATCGTCGGTTCTGTTTAGAAGCAAAATCTAAACCTCGGGGCGCTGTTTAGTTTCCGTGTGGTCTCGGTCTCGGGTGCCCCCGCGGCCACTCTGTCCAATTTATCACCGCCGAACCTCCTGAATGTCACAGCTACAGCGCTGGCTAATTGGCTAACAACACTGCTGCAAAAGTAGGTCCTTTCTCACTCCCTTGGCTGCGCCGTTCTGTCCTGTATTCGTAAAGTAGGCCCTGCTGACAAGAGGCAGAAAAAGAGATAGAAATATGGAAACGAAGCGAAGAATCCCGAGAGCTGCCTTTTTCTCTCTCTCTCTCTCTCTCTCTCTCTCTCTCTCTCTCTCTCTCTCTCTCTTTTTCCTATTGAGTTGTTGAAAGCTGCTCGAGGATGACGACGAAGAGCATTCTACTGCCCGCGACTCCTCTCTCCGAGGATGTGTTCACTGTTTAGTGGATAGGCGTTAAGATCAACACACGCGAGCCAATTTCGATCCTGGCAGACCTTCTGCTCAAATGCTACCTTTTCTTCAGGCGCTCTAACCTTGTTCTGCCCAAATCACAAAGTAATTCACATGCTCCAAGCCTCATTCGGGGAGCGCGCGAGTGCTGGGAGCCACCTCTGCCCTCGGCGAGCCGAGTGGAGGCGTGTGACACAAGATTGGCTCCTGGACCAGATGGATTTGCTCTGCTGCTGGAGAATGAGGAGGAAGGGGGGGAGAAGAGAGAGATTTCAGCTTAACTAAATCAGAACATGTCCTTGTGTTTGCCCAAGCTCTGCCTTATAAGATTCTGTGTGCCTGCGTGTGTGTGTGTGTGTGTGTGTGTGTGTGTGTGTGTGTGTGTGTGTGTGTGTGTGTGTAAAGTTTAGTTTTTCTTGGACCAAGGCAAGAAAGTGGATTTCAGGACGCATGCTGATTTTTCAAACTTGTAATGTTTGTCTGCAGAACGATAAGCTCACCAGTCACTTTATTAGGAACACCTGTAGCCCGGCTCATTCATGCGATCATCCCGTGAGCCAATCAGCGCGGAAAATCGCGCGTCTAAAACATTCCTCAGCCATCCAGTTTCAATAAGGGCGCGCGTACTCACGACTGCCTCGGATTCCCGTTCTCGGCTCAACCCAAGCCCCCGTCGCAGCACAGCCGCCTCAAGGGTTTAGCGTATCGTGCGTTCTGAGATGCTTTTCCGCTCAGCGCGGGTACAGAGAGTGCTTATGTGAGTCCTGTCAGCTCATGGTTTGTTTGGTTTTTCTTTTTCTTTCCCCACACCACCCTGTGGAAACTTTCGAAATGCATGAGGTGCATGAACATCCCAAAACAAGCCCCGCCTGGGACAGGCATTGAGATAACATAAGATTGAGAGCGGATTTCCGCGACATCCTTCCTCCCCAGGTTTGACGTGAACTTTATCTGGCGGTCTTGCCCTGCATCTGCAGGATTTGATTCCTGCAACCTGATTGGCTGATTTGGAGAATTACCTGAACGAGCAGGGGTGCAGGTGTTCCTATTAAAGTGCATATTAATATAAGGAGTTATACGCGGTGACTTTGGGTAGGATGCGATTGCACGGCTGGCCGTTTAGTCGACAAATTCATTACATGACAACATATTGAATGGTTATTAGTGCTGTTTTTTTTCCTGGATTAAATCGGAGGCAATGTCATGGAATATTTCTGTAATGGCGGGGAAGGTGTTGCGGAGCGTAAAGTGCCGTTCAAAGCCTTTCTCGCTGCAGTATTCAAGCTTCCTGTGCTGGTTGGGGTTGATAAAAAGCTACCTGTTTTATTTTTTTATTTTTTTTATGATACTGTACGATTCGCCTTTAATGCGTAATCCTGACACTAAAATGATTAGGCTGTTTGTTCTCTGAAACCCAGTTAAAAAAAAAACAACAAAAAAACAAAAAAAGGATTTTCAAGTTTTTCCAGCCATGTTTGCTTCTTGGAACCAAAATGTAAAAATATTTGGTTTGTAAAGAGCCAGAGGGAGTCAGATCGAGGCACCGCTATGGCACATCAGCATTCCACAGATTTCATAGAAGAAACATATGGTGCTATTTTAGTGCCCGAACCCGAGCGCTTTAATTCACGGCCCGGATTCCTCCTGCTCTCACGCAGACTACTTTTGCTTGCACGGATTTGCTCTGCGCACACGCTCCATCGTGCACACACACCTCTCTGGTGCAAATCGCTCGCGCTCGCAGGGGCGCACGCTCGAATTCCTCCTACTCACTTGGAAACCCCTTTTCCGTCTCTTTCGTCCTACGCTTTCAGAGCAATAACTTTCGTCAACTGTCACCATGCAGTCAGAATAGGTGCAAGTTTGTGGCCGGTGACGACGAGACAACTCGGCTACGCAGGCTCCTGTTTGTTTCTCCTTGCTGGAGGAAGCTGTAAGATGTTAAACGCCATTATAATGTTAGAACGTGGAATGGTTTATTTAAACAGCTTTATGATATTATAATGTAGATGTATTACTACGACTACTGCTAATAATAATAATAATGCATATTTATGGGTTAGGTTTTAGAAATCCTGAAATCAGGCTCTCACTGGATCGCATGCTAACACTGGCGTGATCCTGTCTAGATCAGTGGTTTTTTGAAAAAATAAAAACAGGCAGCTGGGTCCAAAAAGTCTGACACCGGAAACCTAGGAACGCTGTCTCCTTTAAAAACGGGAAGTTTTGGAAATTTGCAAGAATAAAAGGGAAATAAAAGGAAACGTTCCGCACGTCGGGTATCCGGGATTCCGAATCATTTCCAGGTCACTATTCGCAGTCCGTGCACTTTCCCTCGAGTCTGATCACTCTGCCAAAGCACGTGTCCGATTAACACGAGGAAGGATTCGATTTCTGGAGCGTCAGGTCGGACACAAACCCGCGGAGTCCATAATAGCTCGAGCGGCCGCTGTTATTAAAGCAAAATTTGCCTGATTGTAATTTTCACTCGTGTTATTGCTGGTAATATCATTTCCGTCGAGAAATGATTGCATTAAGTTGGGAAAGAATGCCGAGTAAAAGCATTTTCACCCCGTGGTCTCGGACTTACCGACCGCACTGTATATTTATTGTCTTTATTTTTATAGTTATTAGCCTGTCTGATTGAACGGGCTTCATCCAAACCTCAATAACTCAAAAGCATATAACCATAATTGGCCCTAATGTGTTCCATCAGTGTAAAGTTCAGGACTAAAAAAAAAAAAATTAAAAACCCCTCTTGGCTGTAGTAAATAGCCAGAATATTATTGTAGAGGTTGTATTTGAATAGCAGAATTATATTCATATATGAATGAAACGTATTTTACAGTTAAAGGAGTTCAAGAAACCCCGATCGAGACTTGGTAATGTAGCACAAACTACTCTTCTGACCTAATGAATGAGCTTTTTAGACTTTAGATGTCACTCACATGTGGAAAGCAGATGTATGCTGATTGGGGAATACTCAGACGAGTAAGAAAAAACGCTCCGTGGGAAAATATGTCCAATAAGACAGGTTTTACCTTTTTTTTTTTTTTTTTTTTTTTCAAAAACGTAATGCAAAGACATTTGTTAACTGTTTAGGGGACTCGCGCAGGTAAATTGGGGGGAGAAAAATAAGTAGTGTTTTTCTACTATGGTTATGAAGTTGACCCCGGATTTTAAAAAGTAAATGAAATGTTTTTTTCGGGTTTTTTTTATGATTTGTTGGTGTTTATCGGTTTCCCTGAAAAGCGTTGTTTGTGCTGGTTTGGTTTTGCAGTGATTATGGCGTTCTCTGTCAATAGCCGGGGCGTGACGTCACACCGAACTGAATGTTAAATATGTCGGAAAATTATTAAAAAAAAAAAAAATTCATTATTGTAGTACAGCACAAATCAGAACACTGGGGGGTGGGGGTGGGGGGGTTATCAAATCCGGTTTGATTTTGTTGCGGTGTGGTTTTGAGCTGAATTTTTTTTTTTTTTGAGCTACAGTAATAGTAACATGAGCACCAAGCCAGCACAAAAACAATATTTATTCATTCATTCATTCATTCATTCATTCATTCATTTATTCATTCATTTATTTATTTATTTAATCTATTTCCTGGCGATCATTTTTATTCATTGAAGTTTACTTAAGTTGTAATATTTGACTCTTTTTGTTTTTCCTTCATTTGTTTTAACTATCTACTCAACTAATTGACTTATTTATTTATTTATTTATTCATTCATTCATCCATCCATCCGTTCGTTTATTTCGATTCCAACCCGTAGCAAAAGCCATCCAGGGTTTCCATTTTTGCATCTCTTTCACATCCCATACAAGCACCTCGACAGGGTCATAACCGAAACTGTCCACCCATCCACATGAACCTGGGGGATTAATTCGCAGTCACTCCTTGTTCCCGCAAGTTTTCCTCCGTTTCTTCTCCGATTTCTTTCTCCGAACTGAGGGAGAGGTCTACAGCGTTGATGTGGCGTTCCCCGTCATTTAGTCCCTCTCCCTCGTCTGCGCTTCCTTGTGTTCTCTGGCAGAGGCAGCAGACCTGCTGTCTGAGGAAATGGGTTTTATTTAATGCATACGTGAGCAGGCTCCCTGTCTGTTCATTCACCTTTGTGCCTCCTCTTCACACTGTGCCGTGGCAAGACAAATACGCATTATACACTCACTATATTTACGTAAGGTGCGTGTGGAGCAGCCTGGAGCTACACGTCTTTTGCTTGCCGGTGAAGAGAAACACACACACACACACACACACACACACTGAGGGAGAGAGAGAGAGAGAGGATGTGCACACTAGTCCAGCGGTGTCCGGTGTCAGACGAGTCGTGTTGCGGTCGCTTAAACGGTGCTCTAATGTTCCTGTATCACGCGTGTTTGTTTCTGCATCGTGTTTCTTCATTTAATGGATCCCTCTGCGGATATTTTTCTTTATTTCATTTTTTTTTTTTAGGACGCGTACTTGTTCTTCACTCCGTGTCATGCCTTTGTTGCTTTATGCTCGCTCTTGTATTCTTTGGCTCGATGGGCTTTTTTTATTTTTTTTATTTTTTTTATTTTTTTTTTTTAAGTTCATAGATTTTTATCTTCCGTTACATCAACGTCCTAATCAAATATTCTGCGTTCAAATGTTTTCCTTTTTCATCGGGGGGTGGTGGGTGGGGGGGGGGGTTAGTTTTGGCCGTCTTCGCATTGCACACACAATACACAACGGGACGAACAAAAAAACCAAAAAAGTCCCAAAACGTCAAAGCTAGTCAGTTTAAAGCGGTACATGGCGTGCTAGATGGACGTGAAAGAGAGTGTCTCTGGGATTTTTTTATTTTTTAAATTTGTTTTCTGGAACCAAATACAATCTGTGGAAGGAGTCCCAGTTCTGAGGCACATCGGGTGGCTTGGTCGCCCCCCACCCCCCCACCCCGCACAGTCCTCCCACTCCGGACAATTCCCAGGTCTTCTTGAGAGTCCTGGACTTTTGTAACCCCTCCCACTTCGTCTGTCATCAACCCACCCACCTCCCAGCTCGCACTGCTTAGCCCCTCCCCTGCTGTCTGTGCCGGCTCTCCTGGGCCGTACCCCTTTCTCTTAAAGTTGGTACAATGTGGAGCTTTCAGCTTGCTCGCGTTAATGCTAGAAGACAGGCCTCCATTAATAATTCATTCTTCCTTCACCAACACTCACTCTGCATACGGGGCTAGCATCAGCAGCTGTGTGTGTGTGCGTGTGTGTGTGTGCGCGTGTGTGTGTATGTGTTTTTAGGGAGGATAGTACGCAAAATGCAAAAGCAAATCTAGCCAGTGGTGAAGCCTGAGCTAGCTTACTGCTTAGCAATGCAGATGCACTCTCTCTCTCTCTCTCTCTCTCTCTCTCTCTCTCTCTCTCTCTCTCTCTCTCTCTCTCAGGAACTTTTCTAGATATCATTTTGCACTTCACTTGGGATTTAATGCAATGCACCAAAGTTCAGCAGCGAATAGAAATTATGCTTGTTTGCATTAAACATGCATCAGGCTTGAGGTCCCAGGGGACGTACCTAAAAAGTTGTGGGGGATTCTTTAACTCTCATGCAGGATAGAGAGAGAGAGAGAAAACAGATAGATATGAAGCTTAAGGGACGAAGTGAGCTAACACAGCCCAACAGTGTCCAGTAAAACTCCTCAGACTTTTTCTTTCCGTGGACACAGGTCACACCCGCACCATGACGTTGAATCATCACAACAAGTTTAATAAAGAAACGACGTCATTCTGAGCAAAACTAAAAGGTCATAAATACCGGCTCGGGACTGTAGTGTGGTTTTTATTCGGGATCCGGAGCTGAAATCCAGGTATTCTCAATACTCAAGTTCCGATGGAGATGCGTTCCGCCACACGCATCGTATGTCGAACCACTGTGTGGAACCACTGAGCCTAGGTTAGGTATCTCAGCCTAACTTAGCCTAGCTTAGCCCAGCTTAGCCTAGCTTAGCCTAGCCTACCCAGGAGTCTTTTCCTGTAGAAGACAAGCTGTTGAATTAAAATTAGCTCTTGAAGCACAAAAAAACAAAACTCGCGGTAATGTACTGTACAGTACACTGATACACAAGAGAACTCCGTGAGTTGCGGGAGAGAGTGAGCCATCGCACAAGGCGAGTGATCCGGGTATCGTCCGCGTGCTTCCGGGTGTCATGTGATCGTCCACGTACATCACGCGCCGTTTCGTCGGCCTGCCTGTAACGTATTTTGTAAATATATTACAATTTTAGTGTATCACAATTATCAGCGTAACTTCGAAAAGTCACAAGTCGTAAGACACGATGCTTTCCTGATGTAAAAAAAAAAATCGAAAATCAGTCAGTTGATTTGTATATGTAAATGATTAGTTTTTTTCTATCCGCAAGTCTTGCAAGTAGGTCCAAAGAACAAGCCTAAGCGGACAGGATTGGTCAGGTTTTATGCGCGAGTGGGCGGTGACAGAAGGCTGGACTGGGCTTTCACAAACAGTCTTGTGCCAGTCTGTGGTCTGCGTCCTTCCCCCTGCACCTCTGCTTTCGTAACTGTGGACATCAGCACCCAGTCCTGTGTTCCCCTGGTGCCTCACCAGATGCAGCCCCGTCCACAAGAGCACCGGCCAAATTGGACAAATTCAATTCATTACCCGACCTCACTTTCGCCCCCCGAGGGAACGTTCGCCTTGCGAGCCCAACATTTCGTTCCAGTAGTTAGCTCCACATTAATCAGCCCCTCCCCCCTTGTTGTCCTACACTGTCCATTAATCAGAGGCTAAGTGATAGGTTTGATGACCACTCGATCACCGCTGCCTGCAGTCCCTAACGGTTTAAAAAAAATTTTTTTCTATTCGTGTAATCAGTCAGTCCGCTCAGGCCGAGATCCGCGCACCAGTTGTCTCCTCGGCCCCGCTTGGCACCGTGCGGAGAAAGTTGTAATTCATTTTTACGCAGCTCTCCACGCCAGCTGTAATTGCAGGGACCGAGCAGTTGAGTCTGCTCGCTCTCACCTCAAATGACGCTAATGAGTAGGTCCTGTCATGCAGGCTGCGAGCCGGCAATGGAGAACGCAGCAGAGGACCCAGACACATAATTACTGCGGATTTGGAAACGGTTTGTCCTCGTTAATTTGTGAATGCGGTCTTTATTAGTTGTCAGAGCCCTTATTTATTTATTTGCATGAGCGTACTGCTCTTCTTTAACCTTACCACATGGGATTAGCAGTGATGCGGGCAAAACCGGAGGGTGATTCTGCGCCCAGAGCGCTCTTTCTGTCGCACTCTTATAAAAGTCACAGATGTATAAAGTCTGTAAAGTAACGTGATCGCAATCATTTTCACGCCAGTTACAGTATTTACAAAACAGTGCTCTTTATCGCCATTAAAGTACTTCGAAAGTCTTGTTTTGGCATTCCTTGTTTAACATCTCATACAAAAAGTCCAATTTTTGGTGTTCCAAAACATTTGCACAGCCCTGTTACCTGAACAGATTTACTCCTATGAAACATTTCAGATATTTTACAGTAAATAAATCGCATGTTCGACTTGTGCATGCAGGAACTGACCTCTCTTCCAAGATTTCCTGGAGATCACATGGATTTTTTTAAAAAGTATTTTCAGTAATATCACGCGATTGACTGCTGCGCAAATGGTAGACTTCAAGTAAAGTAAATTATTCATTACAAAAATACAGTGGACCCTCGGCTCACGAACTTGATTCGTTCCGAGACCCGATTTGTTCGCGACCTGGATCATATTTTCCCATTGAGTTGAATGTAAATACAATGAATACAGTGTTTCAGGCCTCAAAACGTGTGTTTAAAGTGTATTATGGGTTTATGTGTGGCAATAAAACATAGAATAAAATTAAAATCACCTTAATTATAGAAA
>JAQMCW010000007.1:4411814-4422592 GCA_030068335.1 Chrysichthys cranchii
CTTGGCAATATGATAAACTGCAGTTTATCTTCATGTGCAGGAAGTTTATTTTTTATTGATTGATTTATTTATTTTGTGCGTTATAAAGGCATTATAGGGGGAGGGGGGGGACCTGTTTCGTCGCTAAGCGTTTAACATTTCAATACTACAGCTATTACTATTACTACCATTACTACTACTACTACTATTACTGCTAAAATGATTAGTATGAATACTATTAATACGACTATATCGCTACTATTAATGCTTCTTTTAATACTACTCCTGTTATTGATATTTTTTATATTACTACTTGTATTGTTGCTACTGCTACTATTATTATTATTATTATTAATAATAATAATAATAATAATAATAATAATAGGCTTTTGGTAAGGTCTGAATTAGTGTTAAATATGGAAAATTCAGCAAACTGTTTGAAAGCCTTATTTCATTTCTGTCATTTGAAAAAAAGAGCCAGGGAAAACGCAGGGCCGGCGATGGATAAGCCGAGCTAAAATATCCAGAACACCAGTAGTGCACTCAACATTCATCTAAACAACAGATGATTTTAGTAAGCAGAAATGTCCTGGTCGAAGACAGAGTGTCGTTTTGAAACGAGAAAGCCAATAATTTATGCCTTGGGCTCGAAAGAGAAAAGAGCTGAGGGGGGAAAAAAGAGGGTTGTTGCATTTTATTCTTCAATCATGTTCAGGAAATTGTGCCATTTTAATTTTGACTACTTGTTGGCGAGCTTCTGGTGTTTGTTATGGCCAAGAGTTTCATTTCGCACTCATAAATCTACAGAGAGGAGGGGGAAAAAATATCGTCCTGAGGACTATAAGATAAGATCGTGAGGTCGATAAGTGGTCTCAGTGAATCACGTTATTCTTCCAGTTACACAGTAAGAACACATGAAGAGCCCAATGAAGCCGTTCTGAGGAACCGGCTACAAAATGACTGGAGATGATATTTTAATATTATGCAGATTTTGATACAAGTTAGTCGCCAGAAAGGGAAAAAAAAGTAGCCTGAGCATCGCTCCATTAGGGATGATGGGATATTGCAGCTGTATTGCAACACACTGTGATTGTAATATGCCTGCAGTAAATTAAAAGGAACAGGTGTATCCATAATCTGTCACGGTGAAAAACTAGCCCGCAGACATTGCACGTCTTTTTTTTTTTTCTCTTCTGTCGTATTTGGGAATTGATCGAAAACCCTCAGTAAACGGAGACGTGAGGCCAAAAAGCACATCTGACGCGAGGGAAATTGTACTCGTCCATGTGTAGAACGCAGGCTTTTATGGTTAGCAGTACCGCAAAGGCTGAAATTGTCATAATGATTAATAAACCGTTTAAAACAAAAACAAAAAAAAAAAAAAAAAAAAAAAAACCCCGACGTGCGGGTGAAAAAAACCCCCAACAAGCACGTTTTTTAAATTTGGAACAAAAGTGGTGCAGGAAATATTCAACATGAAGCCACGTGTACTGTTAAAGCGATTTCTCAGATGCACACTGTGAGACCTTTGGGTTTGGAACGTTCAATATGACAACTGTGGCTTTTATTTATTTATTTTTATTTTATGTAAGACACCGAAACCTACATGTTCGATTCGGGTCTTGATGGGTTATGCGCATTTCCGGACTCTGGAGGACAGGTCGGCGCAGTTCAGACGAAATAGTTTGACCACCTGAGATAGTGTCGACGTGACATGATGGACGTTTGGAGTGTCACCCCCTGCAGCACTGGGTGGTATCTTCAGGGTTTCTTGCAGGGGGCTGAAGGGCATGTTCCTGTCAAAAGCAGGGTCATCTGAACACACAGCCAGCTGCCACTCATCCAGTGAGGCCAGCGTTGCCCAGGGTAACTCGACAAAGCCAGCAATGATGAGGTCATCGCTGGGTGGAAAGGAGAGCAGCCCAAAGCCCACTGCTGTGTTTTTTTCCCCAGTAAAAGCCAAACAAGGGAGTGAGAAGGAGCGGGGGTCAGGATTACGTGAGGAAAACCTTTTCATTTTTTCCTCAATCTGATTAGCCCTCGAGTTACACGAGCGGAGCAATTCGGGGGCGTCGGGTAGGGGCGACTGAACTGAACTCCTCATCCTCCGGCTTTTGTGCACAACTGAGGACAGACCTCAATATACCGCAACAAAACCGGCTCTTCGGCTCCGTCTCGGTTAGGAGGGGCTACGTTGGCAGCATTTGTGTTTTGGGTTTACTCATGATGACCCACATCTCAGGCCTTTTAAAAAACAGTCGCTCACCGACAGAGCGAGAGAAACGAGTGTACAAAGAGGTCCCGGAAGGGAACAGGGAGAGTTCGAGAGGAGACCGGGCGCAAAGCGTGTTTTCTTTTCCTCCGCTGCTTTCACTACGGCTGGCGTTTCCCAAAGAGTGAGCGTCAGACGATGTTGTGCGATATAATAATTTAATCATCTGTACATGATTCTATCCAATAACGTTTACTCCGATTCGGTTATATTACAGACGTTTCCAACTTTGAGCTTTTTGCATAGGAGGTTTACAATTTAATGCTCCACCATGTAGGATTTAAGGCGACCTGTGAGCGGAAATGGAACGCGATATTTCTAAGCACGTTTTCATTCGTGTGTAATTACCTGTAACTACAAATCGTTATTTCTTTAACCCTTTGTCGGGCGAGGAATCTTATTTGGTAACTTTAGAGGTCGTCCAAAATGGCCCCCACGCCTCCCCGTGAGGTCATAAAACCACTGTTTGGGGAAAAAAAGCTTACCCTACAATGTTCTTATGTTCTTAGAATAAATATGGTATTAAATATATAATAAATATTCTTAAAATAACTCTATTGACCTGGATTTGCAACATACACGTGGAAAAGTCTTAAAATTGGTAATATCCTCCAATAAGGGTTAAAATGCTGAATTTCCATTCAGAGTATTTCAGTTAGTTTCCTATGAAGGGTTAAGCTCATAACGGGCCTTTTATATCTACGTTCCTATCTTCCGCAGGATCGCCATGCTGCTTCTGTACATTAGCCCCGGGGCTCTCGGGACATGCGGCGAGGCCTCGGTTTCGGCAAAGCGTAACGGGAAAAGGGAAAAGTTCATTCAGATGAAATAAAGTGTATATGTTTTATCAATGCATATAAAATCAGTTCACAAGTTTCATGAGCGATAACACCGGAAGCATTTCTTCCACAAGTGAACAAAGAGGGCTGTTTTGATTTTAACCATAAAAAAAGTACAAATAAACAAGCAAATAATTAAATAAATGAAACATTTTGGCCTGAAAAGCTTGGACAAGAAGACATGTCTAATATAACACTTTACAAATAACGTCACCGGTAATGATAATTATAAAGGGATTAAATACTCTAGGGGTTTTTTTTGTTTGTTTGTTTGTTTGTTTGTTTTTTCCAGATGTTCAGGCACGTTCAAGCTCTTTGCCAAGTAGATCAACAGAAAATATGTCTGTTTACTGGTCGTCGTCGTCACGGACCGTCCCAACATCAAGCTGAGTTCTACCAGCCAGCAGTTCCTGATGGCACAGATGTTGATAGTGTTAGATTTTCTGGGCTCGTCCTAAAGCAACGGTGGAAATGCTTGAAATACCATCTTTTTTGTTTGTTTGTTTGTTTGTTTGTTTGTTTGTTTTTTCTCGACTATGGGTTTTGGACGTTTCAATCATTTGGTGCGATTTTTAAAACGCTAACTAGGGAGCATAAATCTCTCACAAGCCTAGCCTCAGATTAGTAGTAGCTGTGCTCTTTAGCCTGGCTCAGGCGTCTTTCTGGAGCTTCACGCCAGATCCGACGCTACAGTGAATCACCCACCCAGACGTTCGACCTCCACTTTCTCCTGTCTGTGTAAAAACGGGGTTCAGGAAACTCTGGGCTCTTTGTCCTTCTCCTGCACCGCCTCCACGGGCCTTGAAGTTCAGCAACCTATCTCACACCGTCCAGAGTCCCGCTCTCCAAGCAGGAGGAAGAGACGAAAAGGACGAAAGACGCGTGAAATTTCGCATGACCGATAATAGATTCCAGGCAGCTGTGAGATTACAGCGGCGTTGATTGGTATTTTATAGGAATACCTGTTAAAGATTCAATTTCCAAGTGATTTTTCATAGTCACTTTAAAGAGCCTGGTGTGTTATTTGAAACTGCTTGCAAATCTCCTGTAATAATATCTGATCACTGCGCTGCTCTTTTTTTTTTCCTTTCCCTCCTCTAACACACACGAGTGCACGGCGTTGAAACTTGAGATCTCTGTAGTTGAAGTTGTTGGAAATTTCCATGCCCTGTCAGACATCCGTATGCGATACCGTTATTTATACGGCATTTTAGTTTAACGTGTTTTACGGACGCGTTAAAGAGAACCCAGAAAAGCTCCTTTAGCCGACGCGGGGTGTCGCTAATGTAATAACGCTGATTTATGGGTATCGTAGTTTTAACGGTTAACGGAGGAAGCACTACTACTAGGCAAACGCAAGGATGGAGCTGAGTCCCAGATTTTGGGCTGGATTTCATGGAAAATTTTAAAAGCCAAGCTTCATCGGCGTATACTAAATTCTCATATCTCACAGGGATTCCTGAAAGGAAAGGGAAAAAAGTGTGGCTTCTTCCAAATAACTCCGGGTGTAAGCTCGGATTTGGACAAATCAAAGAAAATGAAATGCAGATTTCTCTAAAAAAAAATATATATATATATATATATAAACAAAAAAAACAAAGGCAACAAATTGGGCTAGGCGAACGCTGGGGGTTATTTAGGAACCGGCTCCGGCTCTTCTCAGAGTGATGATGGAACTTCCTCTCTACATATCAACCAAAAGGAGCAAAATCCTCCAATGAGCCCTTTGTCGTTGTTAAGCTCTGGCCCACATTCCTGTCTCTCACCGGTCTGCTCTAAAACAAACTTTTTCCGCTGTTCTTCGCTTTCCTCGGGTGCACTTGAAGTTATCAGGCTCTATCAGGCCAACAATGGCGACGCCCTGAGAACCGAAGGCCTTCTGTCGGGCCGGGGGTCCTGTCCTTTTGTCTCACCGGACACGAGCTCTGTGACCAATTAGCGTTTTATTGGCCTAGCCGAAAGCAAGAAATCTGTGCCTTGTAGGATTTTGCTCCAAGGATCTCTGCTCCTTCCTTCCCACCAGCCTCCTTTGTCCCCCATTCATGAAAGATACACTTTAAAAAAAAAAGGGGGGGGGAATCCCCCAGACCTCATTCAAGAGAGAATATTGTTATCAGGGAAAACAGAGCGTAAAAGTACATAGGTTTGTCCAGGTACCTTACTTTTAACCTTCCGCTAAAAGATTTCAACAGTAGGCATGGGCGCAGTATATAAACACACACTTTGTTTTATAATAACTCGTCAGTGCCCGTTCTGCACGGATACACTTCTGGCTAACATTAGGAACTAAAGTGAGGTTTATGTGCTAAATTAATACACGCATTTAATCTTCACGTGCGCTTATTTCTATTATTGGTAATAATCCACAGCAGAGGATTCGGTCCTCCGCTGTTCCTGATGGACGGCTCATTGGAGACGCTTCATGCACAAGAGACACTAATGTCTAATTATTCTATCACTAGGAGGAACGCCTCATCTCGTGACCGTGTTGCTCGTCCATGTAAAATGCATGAGTTTATATTTTCTGTTTTCGCCGGAATTCGAAATCTCCGTTGCATAATTTAAGCATGTCAAGTCGTAAAGATTTGATTTAATAAAAACACTTTCCTTTATTCAATAAAAACCCTGGTGTCTATCTGATATAAAATAATCTAATGTCAGATTTTTTTCCCCCCTTCTCTTCTTGGTCTGCCGTGTCCTTGGCCTACAAAAGGTAAGAATACTCTTTTTTTTTTTTTCCCCACATCAGAAAATTGTCTCTTTTTGCAGGTCTTTCGTTAGTAAAGAATCTTTTTGCTTTTTTAAGCTATTCTACACATGACAGTATTATTACAGGATGGACAAATCAGGCATTTATTATCTAGCCCACTGAGCAGCTAAATGCTCCCTCCAGTGAACCCAGTTCCATGTTTTGGATTCCTGGAAGCTGATTAGGTAAAAAAAAAGAAAAAGGTAGCTGTTGTATCATTATGTAGTGAGCTGGTTAGCTAGTTAAGCGCAGGACAAATAAATAAGTGTTTGCGTCCTCAGCAGAATGTTAGCAAGGTGTTGGCAACGTTTCGGTACAGAGATCTCCTGTCCAGTCCTCGCATTATCCGTTTGTAGAGATGCTGGGCCTCATTTTAGTCAATCTTGTAGTAAAGTTGTGTGTAAAAGTTTGCATAAGCCAAACCAAACTAAAAAACAAATTGTTTATCACGCATAGGGAGTGACTAAAAGTGAAATAAAAGGCCTGAAGGCAAAAGTGGAGGTTATTTTGACTCACTTCTATGCCAGTAAAAATATTTATCAGTGTAGCAGCACATGAAAAGGTCAAAATCTCGAGCTAAAATTCCAGACGATGTGAATTAGGTGTCAGTTAAGTGAAGTGACAAGAAAATGGTAGATATTTTTCTTTTGTATTTTGCTTATTGCTTATTTGCAAGTTTGTCACCGTTGTCATTCATTTCTGCGTTTGTGTTGGCTCGCTGTTTATTAAAAAATCTAATTATTATTTTTTCTTTCATTAATATAAAAATGACTGGCTTTCATAAAATGCTCTCGAGGGTATTTTTAGTGCCTGACCTCGTGAACTAGCAGGAGGATCTGTTTTTGATAGAGACTTCAAAGCCCTTGGTGTAAGTCGCCCTGGAAAAAGGTGCGTGCTGATAACGTGATCAAATAAGCAATTTAAACTTGACATCATAATCCATATGTATATGTGTATATATAATATTATATATATATATATATAGGTGTATATATATATAAGTTCAACAGTGTAATGAAGTGAGGTTTTCATTTGTTAGTCTTCTTGTGCATTAACTAACAACACGTACACTCAGACTTGAAGGTCTTTATCCAGATTACGGGTTTCATCCTGAAAATCCCATATTTCTTGTGTAAACACTCCTCCGAACAAATCCATTCATATCTGGGTTAATAAATGAGGCCCAGGGTTTTATAGCATTGTTTAGCAAAAGGTAATAAGGAGTACGTTATTCTTTCTTTCCCTGCTCTTTGAACCTTTGAAATATGACGGAAAACACACTAATAACCCTGACACCAAATCGGATCGGCCTAGTCACCCAGGCTACTGATTTGTCCACCCACATATCACATGCAGATTGCGTTCTTTAAGTAGAACCGTCTTAAACGGCTAACTTTTAGGCTTGGGGTTTTCTCTCTCTCTCTTTTATTTTATTTGCTTAAAGACAAATCTCCAATGTTAAAGACTCTCCTTTTTAGCTCCTCAGTGCTCTGTGTATACTTAACCGATGTGTGGTCCACACACTGAGCCGTAAAGCCCGGCCCGCTGGAGCTCTCGTGTGACCTGAAATGGTTCAGTGGATCTTTGGTACAGAAGTGAGGAGGCGAAACCAACTCTGCTTTAAACTCTCTGTCTGAAGCTCAAGCAGTTTTGTTGACTCAGAGCCTAGCGCCCAAACTCTGTTGGTTTTCGGTCTATTTATTCCTGAGGAAAGTACCCATTTAGCTCTATAGTCCAGTAGCGGGGCTTTCTGTACACCCGAGATGAACAGTGGGATGCTGATGGACTGAATACGCTCAGTCATGCAGACAAGCACATGTATTGTGGATGTTTGTGCATAGATGGCAAGTGTGTTTACATAGGACTGGTGCTCCAGGAAAGGATATGTCAGTTAGCTGTGTTTCCTCCATCGGAGGTCTGTTATTATCATTTAGCAATCCTCTGTGTGTGTGTGCGCGTGTGTAGACGAGTCCACTGAAATTAGAGAAGTAAAAGAAACTCGAGAACAGGCTTTTTTCTCTTTTTTTTTTTTTTTTTGGCTCGACAGTACAGCCAAGTTAGGGCACGTTGAAATAGTTTTCAACTAGTTTGCAGCAAGTTTGCCCGGCCGCGCAATTTTCACATATCGTTTACTCTCTTCCCCGCCCATTTACCTTCCATTTCTGCTTTTTTTTTTCGTCGTTTGTTTTTTTTTCTTCTTTCTTTGTGCACCGTGAAATGAAGATGAATGACTCTCCCGCACTATCCCATTGCTCTCTGATTTGGACTACTTTGCTTTTGTCATACGTAATTCAGTTCAGCGACACTCCAGAGCAAGGAAAAGTCTTCGCGTCTAGCCACTTGACAGGGTTCGGGACCGAGGTTGCGTTTTCCATCTCAGCTATTAGCGAATTTATGTTAAAGCACATGCTGGAAATGAGTTGTTTCAGGTCATGACGGGAGCATCCACTTGCTGCGTAATCAACTGTGGGTGATATCGAGCACTTCATATTAATCAACCGCTGTCCCTCGATGTTAAGCAACCAGGCACTCCTGCTAATAATTCTATAGTAAGAGGCTCTCTCTGCACTGATATTCCATGATTCAATTATTACTGATCCAGTTAAGTCTATCCCGGAATAGGGTTT
Source organism: Chrysichthys cranchii (assembly GCA_030068335.1). Taxonomy (NCBI): domain Eukaryota; kingdom Metazoa; phylum Chordata; class Actinopteri; order Siluriformes; family Claroteidae; genus Chrysichthys; species Chrysichthys cranchii. The sequence continues at coordinate 4,420,281 of JAQMCW010000007.1, forward strand.
GTGTCCCACTCGACGTAAATGGTCTTGATATGGTCTTCTGTTTTAAATGAGGATGAATTACTATTGATATTTCAGAGCACTTTTCGAAGTGGAAAAGTAGGAATGGCCTTCAGAAGAGTCTCTATGTGCTTTTTAGCTTTGCGCGAATGCAGACAATAAAGCATGAATGCGTTACCTGCTGTGCTTTAGTAATAGTGTGCGTGTGTGTGTGTGTGTGTGTGCAGTTTGTTAGCTGAGGCCACTTGGTTAGAGTTGAATTAAGAATTAGAGTTTAAACGAATTGTATATTTACGTCAGGGAACATGGGTGAGAAGTTAGCCCCTGTTATCGCTCAAGTTAGAACAGCTATAAAGTCATTCCTTCGTCAGGCGTGTCTTCTGATATTGGAGAGAAACTGCAAAGCGTTCTGTTCTTCTTGAAGACCTTCCCATAATGCAAAACTTTTACCTCGGACACTGGAGACTCCTTCCAAAAATGCAGAGTGAACATTTCCTGTGCCATATAATTACATAGACCTGGGATAGAAAATGAATCGATACGTCTTAACAATGAGAACGGAGACTTTGACAGCACTGTTGAATCCCCACAAAATAAACGCGCACACTATCCATCCTAACTTCCCGCCCGCCCTTGTACTTTGTCGAGGCTAGAGAGCATGGTTTCAGTCATCAGGCTCAATCAGTGATGAATGGACACCTGAAGCCAACTCTCATGCTGGCTCCGTATCCCTCACGTCTCTCAGCTCTCTTCATTTATCACGAGTCTGGGATCCTCCCATCCTCCCTGGGTTCAGGCGAGGGACAACTTGAGAAAGAACCTGCAAAAGAGGAGTCTACTTACCCAGACCCCAAATCTGCTTAAGTGCCTCTGCTCTGGTAATTACCCTCAGTGGGGCTCAAGCTTCACCAGGTCCAACCTCAGGACAGGAAGCCACCCGTTTAACTGTCTGACAGGGAGGAAGAAGCTCAAGCGAGGAGCTGTAGTAGTAGAAAACAAGATGGCACTCAGGCGATGGGATTCATCTGTTCTGATGAAGATTCCTGCTAGAGAGTCTCAAAAGGTTGACCTTTGACCATCTATACAACAGTGTCTTCCGGCCCCAAGCTTTGCAGCTTCTCTTGGGCCAGTTTCATTGTCCTAGCCTCAGGGGACACTATCTTTTACCCAAATGTTGGCAACAGGTTTGAAGGGACCCGATCCGGCTGCCCTTTGGTCATAACGGGGGCCACTGGGACGGTTGCTAAGCTGCATGGGCACTCATCTGGAACCGGCGGCACTCAACAGATGCCTCCATCGATTCCCATGTCTCCCATGCCAAAGGCGTGCGCACACACACACACACACACCTAGAACTAACCATTCATAATGGTCAGAGATTTTGAAGGGCATTCATAGCTTTTCATTTAGAGGTGCCCAGCTGTTGGGGAGGTTCGGCCCCCCTCCCAAACTCTTCATGCCTCCGTAGAGTCAAGTCTGGACTGAGCTAATTGTTTGACGGGCAACCGCAGATCTGCTGGCCGTCATGGTCCCTTTTAGTCAGTTTTCTTACAAATCCTCTGCTTAAAATCATGTCGACAGCTACAAAATTGCAGGTATGGTGGATAGAGGATAGCTGAAGCGCTATTTTGGTTTCAAGGCAATTTGCATGGTTTGGGGATAATGTGTTTTAAAAGTTCGGAAGTCTGAATTCTACCTTTGCTAAATGATTAGCGAGGCACTATATCCATTAAACCATTTTGAGCTTCTTCTTTTTTTTTTAAGCTTCTGCCTGAATAGAATTTTCTTAAATGGGTGTTCAGAAAGCATTAAGGCTCACATTTAAGACGTGCATTTAAGTAGCATGTTCAAGAGTTTTCCCACACAGCTTAATGCCCATTTTAAGTCCGACATGGTCTTTCTACACCTGTGAAATCTGTTTTAATGTGGGACTCGACCAGGACCAGGATGTAGTGAAGCCTGGGGTGTAGAGAGGAACCGAGGTGTAGTGTGGGCTGAGGTACACTGAAGATCGAGGTGTAGTCGAGATCAAGGTCTAGTGCGACCTTGAGTGTTGTGAGGGTCGGGGTGTACCAGGGCACAGTGAGGACCGAGGTGTCGTATGGACCAAGGTGTCATGAGGGCTGAGGTGCAGTATAGGACTCAGGTATGGTGAAGAGCGAGGTACACTACCGTTCAAAAGTTTGGGGTCACTTCGAAATGTCCTTATTTTTGAAAGAAAAACACAGTTTGTTTCAGTGAAGATAACGTTAAACTAATCAGAAATACACGCTATACATTGTTAATGTGGTAAATGACTATTCTAGCTGCAAATG
>JAQMCW010000007.1:4442636-4452892 GCA_030068335.1 Chrysichthys cranchii
CTCAGAGAATGTAGCGGTTCCATCGTAACACTTTGCGCAGCCCTGGTCTGTCTGTTTACATCGCAAACCAACCCCCCCCCCCAGGCGCGCGCGCCGGTCCACGCCCGGTCCGTGGCGCAAAAAAGGTTGGGGACCACTGCTATAGACAATCTATGTATTTTCATTAACATCTGTAAGAAAAGAAAATCATTTGATTTTACCGAAATGGCCTGCTTTACATAGTGAAAGACTATGTCCAGGTAAAACACGCTAAATGTTTGGTCAAACTGCCAGTGACAGGAATTTATATGAGGTAATTATTCAGCACAAATGAAATTGGTCGTAAAAAAGGAAAAGAAATATTATTCAATACGATCAAAATAAAAATTTGTTTGAAGTAACAAATGATCCATGTGGGCTTTTTAAGTAGATTTCTGAGGTAAACTAGGTGAAGGAAGTAGGCTAACGTACAGGCTAACCGTTTCTGTGGTAATGTCCAATTAGTTACTGAGACAAAAACAGCGTATTTATGGTTGCACATGCAGTCAAAATGGCCGCTCTGGCATTATGGCTTAGAAAGCTTCAGAACTTGTTTGTTTACCTCAGGGATTGATAGAAAGTCTCAAAATGTTAAAATTCAGCCATGTTGACGTGCACGCAAATGAACTATTGAGATGTCAGTTCTTGGCTACATTTAGTGATAAAAAAGTACCCAAAGAAAACTAGAGGTCCGGCTTGTGAGACTAGATGTACGCTACGCTAATATTCTCACCGCGATGGATGGTAAGTTCCGCATTATATTTTCTAAATAATTTGCCCAACATGGATCTTATCTCAGTATCAGCCGGTGGCTTTAGCTAATGAATAGCCGAGTCCGATTACAATCTCTAACCCACTACAGGCATTTGTGAGGTGCAGAATTATTACTGTAACTAACTCCTGAAGCGGATATGCTAAATTTCAGCAGGGTGTAAAAGCCAACATTTGAAGCAATGCGTGAAACGTTCAGCAGGTAGTCCCGTGTTCCAGAGGGAAAGCATTTCCGCAGCACTGCAATTCTCAAACTCTGCAATAGTGAAAAGCTTGGAAAGTGTTAACGGTGCATAACTGCCAAGTGGAATGACTTTGCACTCCTTTCGTAGGAATATTCTGTTCCCAGTACAAACCTAAAAATTCAGTATACACCTTCAGGTCTCTCCATTGTCAAGAAAAATCATACTCAACGCTGGACAAATCATACATCTGTTAGCTATGCAACTGAAGCTTTAATGTGCCTGCTTTGTCCCGTGTGGTGGTTTTCAAATCTATATATATATAAATTCTTTTCAGGTTTGAAACAGAAGTGACGTATGACCGCCGGACATATTATACGTGTGTATGACCAGAAACGGCGTCGCTAGCTCTTACATTTTATATGAAAACAGTGCAGGTACCAGGAACTAATCACTTTTTATATTGTCTTTACGAATTGTTATTATTTGTGTGAGAGTTATTTTACTGATATTGAAAAGAAGTAAGCACCTATTTGGTAAGGAATTATTTAAGAAAACTTTGATCTAAGTATATAAAATTCTTTTCGCGTTTGAAACGGAAATGACGTATGACCACTGTTTGTTGAAAAATAAACTTATAACAAACTTATTTTATAAATACTGCATTTTATTTTTTTCCCCTCGCACTCAGTGAGCGACGCCACTGGGGAATCAGCTAGTAATAATAAAAAAAAACCGTATTAGTAGCTAGTGTAATGTAATAAGCTATGGTTAGCTGGTTAGAAAATGGGGCAAATTCAGCAATTTGTTAGCCGGTGTTTGGCAATGTTTTCGCTTCATTGCACCTCAAAGATATTTTTGCTCTTTTCTGGATAGCATTTGAATTTTTTTCTCACATGGCCACGAGCTTTAAGCTGGAAAGTTTTATCAGGACTTTATGCCGCACTTTTATTGTATTTTTGAGATGGCACAATACCACTTTTCCTTGTCCAAATCTGATATCGAAACATTAGCCGATAGCAATACGCATCTGATTTATTATTTTTTTCTGTTTAAAAAAAAAAAAAAAAAGTTTTAATTTAGCGGCACGGTGGCTGAGTGTTTAGCACTGTCGCCTCGCAGCAAGAAGGTCCTGGGTTCTAGCCCCGGGTTCGGCACAGGTGCCTTTCTGTGCGGAGTTTGCATATTCTCCCCGTGTTCGCGTGGGTTTCCTCTGGGTACACTGGTTTCCTTCCACAGTCCAAAGCCATGCACAGAGGGGATTAGGCTAAATTGGCCGTAGGTGTGAATGTGAGTGTGAATGTCTGTCTCTGTGTGTCGCCCTGCGGTGGATTGGTGACCTGCCCAGGGCGTATCCCGCCTCTCACCCGAAGTCAGCCGGGATTGGCGCCAGCTTCCCCCCGCGACCCTGAACAGGATTAAGCGGCAGAAGACGAAAACGAAACGAAGTTTTAATTTATTTAAAAATGCCTGAAGTATTTTGGAGTAGTCAGGTGTCCACATACTTTTGGCCATGTAGTGTACATTCCAAATTAACAATTTTTCTATCCAGAAGCCCATAGCGAGAGTTGTTTTTTTCTTTTTCTGATTCTTCTTAGACCAAGAATATAAAAACCACTAGCGACTTGTCCATCAGGCAACAATGAATAAAAAAATAATATCCCATGAATGTATTCTTCTTGTCCGGGGCACCCAGGCTAGTGATTTGTCCACGGCTACACGTTGCGTACTGTCACATTTTGACACCACCTCTGGTACAGTCTCCATAGGAAACGTGCCTAAACTTTCCTAGTTACCATAGTTACCATGTCACCTGCCTAGTGAACCGAATACCAAGAAAGCATCCCATCTATTGGTAATTATGTGAAAATGTATGAAACATTTGACTGGAAACACATGCTTATTCTTTCAGTGAAACACTTTTGCGGACACCTTTATTCGTTTATACCTTTACACACACACACACACACTAAACTGACAAACCATGTCCCAACTGCCACGTCTGTTTGATCGTTTATATGAGCCACACTAACTTTTCAGAGTCATGTATGTTTTTTCCAGCTAAATGTTTGGTTCACAGCACGTTTTGACTGACAGATGTGTATATTTTAACAGTTGCACCCGCTCACCTCCCCTGCTATTGATTTTCTTCACTGAGGTGTGGGGGAATCCTGGGGGACAAGGGGAGGTCATGCGTTTCTCTGCGTTTGGCGCTGATAGATATTTGGCCTCTGTAGCCTAAAGCTCCAGGGATTATTGGCTCACGGAGGCCTGAGACTACATGTCACATGTTTCACGTTCAGCGTCAGGCAGTTTGACACGCATCCAACCAAGAATTTGCAAGCGTAATTTAAGACCTGAGACGACGTACCGGTATGACCTAGAAACCTACATGCAGACTGCTGATGTTATTCGATGGACAGGCTTGCTGCGTTTCCGATCCTGTCCGGCGCATGTCAGTGAGCCATCGATTGGTGGGATCCTCAGCCCAGAGGATGGTTTTTTTGGGGGGAGTAAATGTGGAATTTGAAAAGTTTGAAATGTCAAGGAACTTCCTTAAAGTTGCACGCATGCTTGACTTTTGGCAAAATCCCATTATGTACCTAAAGACAGAACCCTCATTAATTTTTCAAACAAACAAGACGAGAGGTTTTGTTTTGATTGGGAGTCAACAGGAGAGAAAGACCTTCAGTACCTTGCCAAGAGGCAAGTTCAACCTGCTTTACACTGCCAGTGAGGGCAGGTGCTGGGGCCTGCTTTGATGTGGAAATGGATTTTATATATATTTTTTTTAATATTCCTTGACAGTGGATACTGGGTGTTTAGGGTGGCCTGCGAGGGATCCAGCACGCCACTGCTGCCTTTTAGAGCCCCTGATAGATCTCGCCGTCTGATCCGTGCCTAGCCACAGGCGCTGAGACACAGGAGGAGAAACAGGCCGCAAACACATTATCAATGCAAAGCGAAAGAGAGGTAGAGAGAGGAAGTTAGTGCGAGTAGAGTGGAAAGAGCACGTTTTCTTGGCAGCTCGGACAGCGCAGATTGAGCTCACCCTCCGCATTCCAATTTTACTCACAAAGTGACGGGCGGATTTTCGAAATCGCGATGCTACCATTAAGGTCATGGATCTCTTTTATCTAGACTGCAGGCCTCCGAACTGAGGCAGAGAGTGTGTTTTTAAAGTGATTATGATATAGAGGTGGGCGCTAATTGTGAGCAAGGCGAGCTCGGCAGCGCTTACTGTTTCACTCCTCGCTCTGGCAAAGGGAACGACCTTAATACATTCACAAAGCATCTCAATGACAGACAAGAGAAATGAAATCCAGAAAGGCCTCGCAAAGTGATGATGGCACTGAATACTCCCACATCCCTCTGCGAGCGGGTCGGGATGGGAGGGGGGGACAGGACGAATTTAATTTCATGACAGTCTTGAATTGCAAATGTCGAAGGAATGGTTGGCAGTGCTCCAGAAGAATGAGAGGAGGCAGGCAAGAACTCCGCAAGCCTGACAGGCTTGGCTGCCACATTAGGCAAATGAGAGGTGAAGGCAGAGCCAATCATCTGGCTGAGGTAAAAAGCTCCCAACACGGCCAATGAGGAGACGCGCCTCCTTGGAGTATAATCACAATGCAGCGGGTGATTGAAAACTACATCAGTATGAGCTATTTCAAATTAAGGCTCTTAATGAAATAACCTCTTTATGTGTGTAGGAGGATCGAGAAGTTGAGCAGGGAGCATTTACTGGGACGAAAGCATTGCCGAGAACTATTAAACTCCATCCTGTTTTTGTGATTTCTTTTTTTCTTCTTCTTTGGCCTATTGATCTTCCTGTGAGCATTGCCTTTATGGAAGGCGCCTATCCAGGCATAATGGTTTAATTCAGCCGTTAGGTGAAGTTAAAGTGTTTCCACGCTTGGACTGGTTCTGTTTGTTGGAGCTGCGGTAATTTTGGCAAGTGCCTGGCCTGCGGGGGGCACCAGCTCTGTGCCTGGGAGTTAATTGAAGTGATAAACTGGCCGCCATCTGCCATCTTCTGAGAGAAACCCGACACACGGGGCGCATCAATCCGGGCTAATTCTGTGCAAGATATTAGGCAGAAGCGCTGCAGCATGCGAACGCTAGCTTGCTGGACCTGATTTGGAAGATGAAACGCTAATGGACCATTTTGCTTCAGTCCCTATCACTCTTCACCTCATAAGGGAACATCAGGCCTAGCTCCAGCTGAGACCTTTGAGCCACTTGAGCCAAGGAGAAATTAGCCTGAATGTTTTCTCAGAGAGGATTGACCCCTGAGTGCTTGGCCCCTGCCATCGCTCGACATTCATCTCATTTCATCACAGTTTTTGTGTTTTCACGCCGCAGTAGCAGTATTGAAAGACTAAATCACCCTTAATGGATGAATGCCAATATAGCGTAGGTGTCAATGACAGCCTTATTAGTGCTGGATTAGAAAGCTGTAAAAACATGAATATAGTTGCAGCAAAAAAGAACACTTTTAAAAAACAAAGAAAAAATATCATCGAACCAAAAAACGTAACAGCAAATCAGAAAATGCAGCAACAGCAAAAACCTTACGGCAAACCCAGGAATGAGACAGCAAACTGCAAAACACATCACCCTGAACATGAAACCTAGGGGTTCTTATTGCCTGTCACGTGCACCGTATTGCTGGTCAGACATAGTGCATGATGATTACAAGGAAAACAGACTTACACTTGTTCAGTCTGGGATCTAGGTAGCCTAGTGTTGTTAATGATTCAATGTGAAGTCATAGAGACAAGTTCTTCTCTCTGGTTTCCATTTCAGTGTCAACACGCTCAAATTATTGCTATCAGCAGACTTGTTTCGATTTTCCACCACCGCCGGTCTCTCTTAGCCAATCAGCAACTAGCATGCAGTGTGGGGCAAGGGGCGACCGTTTCCATTTAGAGCTAACATTGATGTGTTTTCTGGTCTGCTGTCGTGTTTTCACGTTTGTTGGTTAATTATAAGTGGGCTTGCGGTGTTTGTGTATTTGTTGTTTGATTTTGTGTTTTGCTGTTGTGTTTCTGAATTTGTTTATTGTTTGGTTTGGCTGTTGTGTTCGTGAATTTGTTGTGTTTTTGGTTTTGCTGTTGTGGTTGTAAATTTGTTGGGGGTTTTTTTGTTTGGTGGTGTTATTGTCTGTGAATTTGTTGTGGTTTTGGTTTTGTTGCGTGTTTGGTTTTGCTGCCTTTGCGAAGTTGTTGTGGTTTCGTTTTGTTGATTTTTTGTGAATTTGTTGCGTGTTTGGTTTTGCTGTCTTTGCGAAGTTGTTGTGGTTTCGTTTTGTTGATTTTTTGTGAATTTGTTGTGTGTTTGGTTTTGCTGTCTTTGTGTATTTGTTGTGTGTTTGGTTTTGCTGTTGTCTTTGTGAATTTATTGTTTGTTTTTTTGTTGTTGTTTTGCTGGTTTGGGGAAGTTGTTTGTTTTTCTTTTTACCGTTGTGTTTGTGATTGTGTAGGGTTTCTTGCTTGTTTGTTTGATTTAGCTCTTGTGTATATGAATTTATTGTTTTTATGGTTTTTCTGTTGCGTTATCTGATCTGTTCTGGCCTCTTCATGTGTTTTGTACATATAGGTATATAACAGTGTCAGACTATTTTGAACTGAGTTCTGAGCGAAAACTCTCCATCCCAGTAGAAATTGCGAGGGAAAAGCAAAAAAGCCCAAGATCTCTGATAGGCCACATTGTTAAGTCATCTTCATTTATGCCACCCATAAACAAAGAGGAGCTGGAAAGCATTACAGGATCCAAAAGAATTCAAATCAGGATCAGTTGCAAAGCCAGAGTTAGTAAGCTGTTTATTTGTCTGGGAGTCCAAGACGATCTCTTTTGTTTGATTTTGCCCCGAAAGTTTCTGTTTGCCATTTTGAGGTTTTCAGCCATGCACTCTGTTTTGGGTACTGGATGGGATTAGGTTCTGCTTCTTTGTGTTTTTGGGCACCGTCCATTGCAGTGTGTTGCATTTTTGGCATAGCTTTGCTTTACAAAATTCAAGATGCCTTGTAACTCAGGGCTAAAAGAGCCAGAGGATGGGACACGGTATGCAAGAGGAGACTGTTTCACAACCAGATTGAGTAATGAATGCGGTAACCTGGGCTTGTTTTCAATATGTGAAATATATTGGCGTGGGACTGATGTGCCACGGGTGGTAGAAATCCTTATATAATCCCTATACTTGGAAATGGTGACCTTTTTCTACCACGTATTATTCTGAAATATATTTCCATTCAGTCTTTCTGTGGCATTCACTGGGTGAGGATATCACACTTAGCTACACTTGGCTTATACAGTTTTTATTCATCGTTTTGTTAAAGTGGCTCCTCTAGAGACAGACAAGGCAAGTAAATATGAACATGCACACGGTGTTTTGGTGATATATATATATATGGTTGAAGTTTGCTAGAATTCGTCCCAGTTGAAATGGAGTAAAAACTCTTCTACCACAGCTGCATCAACTAACATGCCCTGCACGAAACAAATTAAAAACTGACTCCAAGTCATTAATATCATGTCCCTGCTACCCCTGTGTCTTGCTAACACATTCTCATTCATGTTTCGCATGTTTAGTCATTAACGTCATCCGGTCTCGTCGACTGCGGCTCATATGTACTCTTTAGGACGAGCTAGAAAACGCCGGTCAGATGTTCAGACTTCCGAATGAGCCCGTTAAACTCGTAGGAGTAGCATGACATCATAAGAACGCAACGAGCAAGCAACTCATGATTATCTACAGCTGCTTTATTTTTTCCTTTCCCCAGTTTTGAGTAAAATGGTCTGGCTGTTCTTCTGTGGGAGAGAGATGCCCCCCCCCTTTTTAACTTTTAGAGGCAAACTAGTTCCAGATTGGTGGAGTAAAGCCAGTTCAGGGATGCCATCACCGCAGTTTGCTCCAATGAGGGACATCAAAACCGACCGCAAATATCCATCCCAGCCTGTTTATAGCACGGGTCTCCATATCTCACAGTGCAAACTGTAACTCATTTAATCATATATAGTTTGTTGCTCTTAGGTGACTTCGGGTGCAGGGTATCAGCCCGTATATGTGTTTAAGGAAAAACTCATCGGCCTAAAGGAGGTAGTAATTGCTGCTGGATGGTCGTGAGTGAGGTCAGGGCTTGCAGCTCTTTAAACTTTGCTCCCAGTTAGATGAGTGGAAGAGCCTCTCAATTTAACCTTCCACCCGCTCCCTTTCCCCTATCAGTCTTACCAGCTCGTTAGATTATCCACCGAGGCCAATCAATACAGCCATTAACCAAGTGCTGCCCTTGCAACGAATCAAGCTTGCTCATTTGGCATTGCCTCTCTCTCTCTCTCTCTCTCTCTTCTCAGTATATTGAGTTATTGCATGTATGTGCACTTAGAACCTGTCTCCAAAAAATGTTTGCCTTCTATTGAATTATGATTGACACTTGTTTAAGCTCATTGTTTCCCAAAAAAAAAAAAAAAAAGGGAGCGAGGGGAGCTTTGTTGAAATCTTCCTCCGTTGCCAGGGCCACACTCTTACCTCCCATTACTCATACTCCCCTTTTAATTGGCCAATACCGTGCTTTCTGTTTTTCATTTCCTTGTTTAAAAAAAAAAGAGCAAGCCTCATTAACGCACTTCAAAAGAAATGATAAATTAATAAGCAAGCAACAGTTGGGGGAAATTAAATAATTTAGTTGCAGTGCTTATCCGTAATTCCCAGAGAAGACTGTATTCGGCGTGCAGATCAGATGTATATCAATTTCTGCTGTCATTTTTACATAAATGTCTTTGGGTCTTTTTTTAAAAAAAAAAATTATTATTTTTTTTCATTTGGACGCATTATTGTTTTGCATGTCGCACGCATATCACATGTGAAGGCTGATCTATGTGAATGTGCGAAGTGGGCGGTATTAACATACGTCTCCTGTGGGACGGGTGGGTTCAGAGACAAATCAAACAGTTTTCATGTCAAGCGTGAAGTCGATAGATGGGTTTGGTTTTATTGCAGGAATGCATATTAACCCTTTAGAGAGCATTAATTCAAAGACTGTTACATTTTAACCCTTACTGGAGGATATTAATTGACTTTAAAATGACTTGGGTGGGGTGGGGGGGGGGATGAAATATTTTTCTGTTGGAAATCAAGCTCAATCGAGATATCATGTATGGCCAATGTATGGTAAAGTTCTTCCAAAAAGTGTGTATGTACAGTATTTCTATTCTATATGTCTGTTGAATTTGCTACATGTAGTTCTTTGCCCCGTTAAAGGGTTAAGGTATTGACTATTTAATAATCCAGATGAGTGGAGCTCTTCATTCGGTGGGGTTGGGGTTATAGCTGAGGACAGGGGTCATTTCTCAGGTATGAAGTGTGGACACCAGATTGGCTCTTCACACTTCTTTTGCTGTCTTTTCACTAGCCCTTTGTCCTTTTTGCAGGAAAAAAGTAGAAGGTGTCACATTACAAGTGCGATCGTTGAGCTGAGCTAGTTAGCACATTTTTTTTCTCTTTCAATTGCAGATATTTTATTACATTTGATGCTGAAAAAGGGGAGTCACGTGTGTGTATGTATGTATGTATGTATGTATGTATGTATGTATACACACTCACTCACACACACACCCACACACGAGTCCCCTGTATATATATATATATATATATACAGGTGCTTTCCAAATTACGATAGCCCGACTTACGATTTTTCAAAGTTACAATGATGATTATGATATGCTAAAATTTGTAAAATATTTAACATTCGTGGACCAGCGTAACAGTGCATGACGTACACGGACGTTCAGACGACGCCCGGAAGTACATGGCCGACACCCGGGAAATGTGCGTTTGATGCTCGGATCACTCCCCTCGTGTGATGTCTCATTCTCTCCCACAATTACGGCGTTACCTTGTGTGTCGGTGGACTGTACAGTACATTACTGCGAGTTTTTTTGTGATTATTAACACAACAGCTTCAGTGGTAGCTGTCTGTAGCCGGAGAAAAGTGTTTGTGTAGCGAGGTGTCGCGGCTGGACAGAGCTCAGAGACACAGTGCTGCGGTCCACATTTGGTTTGAAACTCACTGGCAAACTCTCTCTTTTGACAGAAATGTGATTTAAATGATATCTCGCTTCAATGTTAACTCGCTCTACAGCATGAAATATCGGTCTCCCTGTTAGCAAAACAGAGCCCATAAAGAGCTTGTAGCACCATGAAGCATGGCACAAAACTCTACAAAATAAATATTAAAACAACTGAACTTCAACTGATAACATAACTACATATTCTTTAAAGCTAAA
>JAQMCW010000007.1:4573726-4604498 GCA_030068335.1 Chrysichthys cranchii
GGACCTCAGAAAAAGGATTGTTGCTCATCAGGATGGAAAAGGTTACAAAACCATCTCTAAAGCGTTCAGACTCCACCAATCCACAATAAGATTCACAAGAAGTGTCATATTTAAGCAGAAATATAGACAATTCTAAAGGGTTCAGAAACCTTTAAGCACCACTGTGTGTGTGTGTGTGTGTGTGCGTGCGTGCGTGCGCGCGCACGCACGTACACACACACACACACAGTGTGGGCCATGAAAAAGTAGCCTGCCTCGGCCGATAGGAAGGTGAGATGGTCGAGCATAAACAATTTAAATATTTTAATTAAATTATTTTTATTCACTTAAACAAAAGTCACACCAGATGCTGAAGGTGGTTCCCATTCGCATCTATGCACTTACACATCGGGCGACAGATGGACAGAAAGGGGCTACAGCCTCCTCCAAAGAGCATGGCCCACCCTGTAGTAATCTGCCATTACCAAGTATTTTTATTTATTAAAGAATGACACAGCAGGGATTTTATTTGCTATCTGTTTACAGTTGCGTTTAATGTTGTGGAACATCTGCTAAACCACCAGCCTCTTCTTCTTCATCTTTTTTTTTTTTTGTAAATAGAGTAATAAGTCAGAGTCATGTCATGTCAAATAGATCTTTATTGTCATCGCAGGCATATACACTATGAGGTGCACAGTGAGATGAAATAACGTTTCTCCTGGACCCAAGGTACAAGATGTATGTATGAAATACAAGGTGCTGACAGGAAATAAATAAAGTGCAGCAGGAATACAAATCCTGCAGGGAGGGCGTGTGTGAAACACAGAAGGGCAGCGGGGCATAAATATTCTCAGCACAAAGAACGTTTAACATGACGGTAAGACATTGAAATCTATAGCTGAACGAAAGCTAGAAGGAAATTGAGTTGAAAGCCTAAAGTGAGAGTGAGTAATGGTCGTGGTAGCAACCTGAGGCGGATGAAGTTTAGAAGTGCAGTGCTGTAACGAGTCAGGATCATCAACGTGTCACTGGGCTGTAAAGAGCACATCAGTGTAGTAGAAAATAAAACCAAAAATGGAGCTGGTCATGTTACACAGGAAACCTAAAGCCCGCCATTTTGAAGACTTATGAAGGTTGGAAAACTTACATGCATACAAGGAGGGCCACAGAAAACTAACCCGCCTCCGGCGATAGGAAGATAAGATGATCGAGCAAATAAATCGTTTTTATTCACGTAAACAAAAGTCCCAACAGATGCTGAAAGTGGTCCCCGTTCACGTCTGTGCACCTACACATGGGGCGACAGACGGACAGAAAGGGGCTACAGCCTCCTCCAAAGAGCAGGGCACCGATATTGGAGGTGGGGCGACTTTTTCATGGCCCACACTGTGGTTATGGCTTTATCTCTGGCAATTGCAAAGTACTGACTCTTCCAAAAATGCTAAATAAACATGTGTCACAGAAAGCCTCACCATATCAACATACAAATATACATTTTAATGGCACATTTTCGGTGCATCTCTCATACACACACATTATCACATTTTACTAAATCCTAGTTAGACTGGCTTACAGTGTTCGAACCGTGCATGAATGCCAACCTTTGAGTGAGTGATCTTTCTTTCTTTCTTTCTTTCTTTTTCATTGCAGTACTTGCACGAAAATGGGGTCGTTCACAGGGACCTCAAACCTGAAAACCTGTTATATGCTGATTTGTCAATAGATGCTCCTCTCAAGATAGGTAACCTCAAACTGAACTCCTAATCTGGTTTCTTGTGTTTTTCAGAAAACTGATAATACTAGCTGTAGTTTGCAGGTGCTGCACCTGTAAACTGGTCAGTTAATAAAAAAAAAAGAGTGCACAGGTAAAAAATAAATAAATAAATAAACACAATGTATGAGAAGATGCCTTTATCACTGGCGTATTATCTGCAACTTGTCCACAGCCGACTTTGGTCTCTCCAAGATAATAGACGAGCAAGTGACCATGAAGACGGTGTGTGGCACTCCTGGTTACTGCGGTGAGTTCCTGTGATCATACAGAGTAGCTTGGAAATAAGAAGAAAATGAAATCAAATGAAAAAACCAATCAATATTAGGACCAGTGACATAGCCAGGAATGAAAATCAAGGGTTGGGTGTGGAAATCTACTAAACTAGAAGAGCACTCTTGTGAGTTCAGACCTACACCAAGAGTTCAGTCTTCTATGATATGCAAATCTGCAACTGCAACCACTTTATAGGTCTGGATATATTTCTAATTTAGTCATCATATTTCTACATTGGGGTGTGGTGATTAGCCCTGTCGCCTCACAGCAAAAAGGTCCTGGGTTTGATCCCTGGGGTTGACCTGGGCGCCTTTCTGAGTGGAGTTTGCATGTTCTCCCCATGTCCGCATGGGTTTTCTCTGGGTACTCCGGTTTCCTCCTACAGTCCAAAGACATGCACAGAGGGGATTAGGCTGATTGGCTACTCTAAATTGCTCGTTCTAATTGCCTCTCACCCGAAGTCAGCTGGGATTGGCTCCAGCTTTCTGCTGCGAACCTGAACAGGTAATAAAAGTGTTAGGTGATCTATACTGTATATTTAAACTGATAAGTGTTAAGTAATGCAATGTTGCATTTTTGCTGAAAGCCAGACTGTAGTAGGAGTAATGGTGGTATTCAAAATGTGTTATTTAATCATTGTGGCTTGATTTATCATCAAATAATCTTTACATATTAATGATTTTGCTATAAAATATCATTAAAAACAAAGTTTGAAAAAGATTCACTAGAAACAGGAGGAAATGAATGCCTGGTGTTCAGGCATTAGTAGCTTTCAAACACAAAATGGGAGATTTTCAACATCGCAGCTGCCAATAAAATGTGATTAAACATAGTAAGGGATGAGTTCACTGGCGTGTGGTGCAGTAAAATATGAAAAAGTAGTAATGATGACTTCCTTGATCTTTCGGCATTCTGACCTGACGTATAACGTTTCCTATTTACGACGGTCGTGACTGTTATTCCATAATTATTAATACTGAATTACAAAACGGTATTTCTCTGTGTTTACTTGATAGTGCACTGTTTCTCATCGACAGCTGCACATTGCTAATTGTTTTTCCAGATTTTATTATGTCTCACCTAACGAATAAAACCTCTGAAATGTATCAGTCATTCAGAAGAAGATTCACCGTTAGAAAACAGATCGGGCAGTAGGTGTATTTCCTGTTTATCCTCTCATCTTCCATCAGCTCCTGAAATTCTCAGAGGCAACGCTTACGGCCCAGAGGTAGACATGTGGTCCGTGGGAGTGATCCTCTATATACTGTGAGTAAACAACTAAACCAGATCTGTGAATAAACACGTTACATCATATCCACCTGCGGTGCAGCCTTTGGCGTAAAGTGACATTTGCGCTAAATCTGCCAATTTTTTTTTTCTCTGTTGCTTCTTTCCTCAGACTGTGTGGCTTCGAACCGTTTTTCGATCCGAGAGGAGACCAGTACATGTACAGCCGCATCCTCAACTGTGACTACGAGTTTGTCTCCCCCTGGTGGGACGAGGTCTCTCTCAATGCAAAGGATCTGGTGAGGTCCACCTTGCTTACTGTCAGGCTTTGGGTTCATGATGAGACACTGGTTGAGTCGCTGAGTTTAAAAAAAAAAACCATTCATCGTTTATTCTGAATACGTTTTAATTCACCTTGTTTAGATTTAACAGAAGGCTAGTGTTATTTTCTGTTCTGCTTTTCGGAGTGGATGAAGAAAAAAGTAAAGGAATAAAAGTCAAAATATAGGATACGGAAACTTCATAATGTACAGCGATGGGATTAAAATCAAACGTGTGTTTGTGATTCAGCAGTTATTTATCGTTTGTTCATTGATTTCAAAATCCACTTTTGAGCTCAAGTTTATTCCAGGTCTGTGGAGAAAGTGTTGTGTAACAGAAGGTTGTATGGAAATGTGGAATTTATATAAATGTTATAAATACTAGTAATCCTGTTTTTTTAGTGCAGCTTACAAATTGACTAAGAGCATCCAAAACCTAGTAATTTAGTTGAGAAATCACTGACAGATGTAAATAAGACAGAAATAAGACCGAAATAAGAGGACATGTCTATGGGGGGATTTAACCCAACCCTGATGTGGATTATTTTCCTATAATGTTGCGTGTTATTCCTTACTTAAAGGTTATTCACTCTGAAAATGCCAAACTGATATACAGGTACTTCCCGAGTTACGATGGCCCAAGTTATGATGACGAATGTGATACGCTAAAAATTGTAAAATATTTAGAAAATATTTTAAATTTGCAGGCAGGCATCACTGGCAGGCCAGCATAACAGCATATGACGTGTGCGGATGTTCAGACGAGGCCCGGAAATACACGGACGACACCTGGAAGTGCGCATTCGATGCTCGGATCACTCGCCTCGTGCTCTCCCGCAACTCACGCCGTTAACTTGTGTGTTGGTGTACTGTACAGCACCTTACCGCGTTTTTTTTTGTGATTATTAACAGAACAGCTTCAGCGGCGGCTGTCTGTAGCCGGAGCTCAGTATTTGTGTAGCGGGGTGTGGCGGCTGGACGGAGCTCAGAGACACAGTGCAGCTGACTACATCAGATTTGAAACTCTCTGACAAACTCTCTCTTTTGACAGAAATGTGATTTAAATGAAATCTCGCTTGACTGTTAACTCACGCCACAGCATAAAACATGGGTCTCCCTGTGAGCAAAACAGAACACAAAGAGCTCGTAGCCCCGTGGAGCATGAAAAACTCTACAAAATAAATATTAAAATAGCTGAACTTCAACTGGTCACATAACTGCATATTCTTTAAAGCTAAAACGACACAACAGGACTACACAATCACTCATTTAACCATAGTAAAACTTTACAATTCATTTTCAGCAGGAGCAGCATTAAACACTCCCCTCTTCCTCATTCTGGAAGTAAACAATGGCATAAAGACGGCAGTCTTAAAGCGACAGTACCCAGAATACACACTTCCAAGTTGCAATTTTTCTTAAATGGGACTGTGGTCTGAAAACAAATATTTTAACTAATCAAATAAAAGAACATTTGAGAAGCTGGTGAAGTTTCAAACAAACAGGAAAAACAGTAAATTATAAACATATAATAATACATAACCTGGGCTAAGCTAGGCTGAGATACCCAAGCTAGGCTAAGTGGTTCAACACAGTTGTTCGACTTACAATATTTTCAACTTATGATGGGTGTGGCCGAACGCATCTCCATCATAAGCTGAGGACTACCTGTATAGTGTAAATCATGACATGCCACAAACCTTCACAGTGTCACAATAGATTCTGTGTTACTTTTTTTTTTATAGCAATCATATGTATTTCTTTGGGTTTTTTTTACTCACACAGGTCAGTAAGCTTATAGTTCTGGACCCTCATAAGCGTCTGAGTGTGCAGCAGGCGCTGGAGCACCCGTGGGTGCTTGGCAAAGCAGCACGCTTCTCCCACATGGACACCACACAGAGGAAGCTGCAGGAGTTTAACGCTCGCCGCAAACTGAAGGTTAGATATAGCTTTCAGCTTTGTACTGGCACATTTTCATATAGTAACATTGGAGGAAATGAGAGTAAATAAACGCTTCATAAAAAACTTTATGAACTGCATTAGGAATCTAATGGTATCTCCACAGCTCAGGTTGTATCATAATGACTCGCTGTATATTCAAAAGACCTTACCCCGCCACTGCTCGATTATGAGTTTCGATTGGATTCTGCCTCACTCGGTCATATGTTTGATACTGTTGCTGAATTGTCTAGAGCCAAGGACCAATGACCACTTAAACCGTCAAATAAATCAGTGCAGATTTTTAGACTAGCATAATCTAACTAGACAAATTTTAAGCTAATATGAGGGCTACCAGGAAAATTAACCAGAGCTTCAAGATTTCTGCAACATTTCCAGCCCATCTATATTATAAAATGTACAAAAAAAGGCATGGAAACACCCCCCCCACACACACACACACACACACACACACAATTTTGAGCGCTGAAAATTGAAGACACATTTTTCTTCTTTTCCTCATCCTTGGGTAAAAAAAAACAAAACAAGGACGTCGTGTGGCACATGCATTTGAATGTGGCACAAGGTTTGAATGAAGCTCATACAAGTCCAGTGACCAGTGAAGTTATTTGATTACTATGGCAACCCAGTGATAAATACAACTTTGATGATGGTTTGCTGTGAGTTACACAATCACAGACCTTTCCTGACTATGCCTTACAAACCCAGCAATGGCCAATAAGACCTCACCTAACCTGTATTACCTCTATCTCATAGTCTCTCACAGTTCCTAAAAAATATACAGAAAATGTTTCCACCACCTTATTATTGTGGTGGCATTGTTTCGCAATTATGCCAATCCTTTCTCCATGCACATCTGAAACGATTACACACCCATGAGATCTTTACACGATTCCACCAATTGCTCTCACCTATATAATACATTATGTACATCATTTCCAAAAAAGTTCTTTTTTTTTCCTGGAACCTTGTTTTAAAGACCAGCCCACATAAAAAGGACGACAAGCTTTTTGAAAGCACTTGCTGAATAACTAAACCTGCACAATATCCTTTGTTCCTTTAGGCTGCCATGAAAGCTGTGGTGGCAACAAGCCGCATGCACGAAGGCTCAAGGCGCCGCACTGACAGCTGTGAGATCCCCAGCTCTGACAAGACCTCCCGGCAATGCAGCTTGGCAAAAGAAGCACCCATGGACACCCAGAATGAAGAAGGCATGGACAAGACTAAGGAGAAGGAGGCATCACATAACCCAAGTTCCTCCATCCACACCCCCCTGAGTCCCAAACCGTCCACTCTGACCATGGGAACCATGCCCACCAGGCCACCCCTAAAGGCAGAGGGGCTGAGACAGACCTCTGTCATGGCCATGGGTCCAGTGGTCCGGCCCAGGGCGCCAAAGAAAAGTTGCTCGGTGGATCCTGGGGTTAACCCCTTACCGGTCCTCGCCAGCCCACCCAGCCCTAAAAGCATGAGCAATGGCTTTGTCGAGACTGGAAACAGCACAGCAGAGTGTCAATGAGTGCCGGTGATCCAAAGAAACCTGAAACGATGATCTGAACTGTCATCCTGTACAACCTGCCATCTCACCACTCTGTAGAACCGATGAAGCCTCTCGGATAGGTGGTTAAATGTCTTAATAGATCATACTCCAAGTCCAGTTTGCTTGACTTACCACAAGTAGACATTTGAAATGACTTGCATGGAAAACCTTCATTAAAGCAGCAAACTATGTCCGAACGAATGGCATAAATTAGGAGAATGACACATCGGCGCGTAGATTGTAGCTGATACTGTAGACAAAAGGCACAACGTAAGAGACAGGGGCCTAAAACAAAAGATGTTTGTAAGATGTTTTTTCGTTTCTCTTCCCCTTTTACAGAAGATTTTAACAGCCATCTTTTGACTTTCAAATCCCCCCTAATGCTATGTTATTACTAGAGTGAAGACACTGTAACAAGCTTGTTCACTTTGCATGCCAGTACCTATGTACATGGAAGAGAATTTCTTATCTCGGAATTAATTTCTGAATTTTTATAGAACGTGCAAAAATTAAGAGACTGATGATCATGGTTATTTTCTCTTAACTAGCACAGAGGTAAAAAAAAAAAAACCAAACAAACAAACAAAGAAACAAACAAACAAAAAAACACCAAGCATAACGTGTTTGTGAAATTAATACTGTACAAGTATATACCTTTTCTTGGGGGGGGGATGATCGGACCTAAGACTTAAGGTTTGTATTGTACATACTCTTTTAAAGTAGATATAAATATAAAAATTCAATTATCCTTACAATAATTTGCCCGTTAAGCTTTGTGTAGCGGTCAGGCATAAAATCCTTTCCGATATTCTAGTCAGCTGAATTCTAAGCATTTTTTTTTTCATGAAGCATGATGATTTTCCTCTAAAGGAAATATTACAATGAATGGAAGTGCTGACATTCTCAAACACCTCTCTGCTTGATCTCTTTACTCATAACCTGAATGTATATAATACCACTACATAATCTTGCAAGATTGTAATTGCATAAATTATGTTAAGCCTTTAGCTCCACTCATGTTGCTGCTGTGCTTATATTCTTTTTTTTTCTTTTTCTCGTTTTTTGTTGGGGTTTTTTGACAAGTGACATAATGATATACATTGCTCTCTCTTCAGATGTACATCACAACCACACTTTCTACCTCTTTCTGTGCCGGGGCTTACAACCTCCCAAACACTATTCTGGGAAAAGATTAAGATATTAAAAAAGATATTAAGCAATGACAGAAGTGATCTTACTGGCACAGTGGAACGATATAAACCTGACAATTGTTGCAGTAAATTGATCTGCTTGTGTGAAAATGCACTGAACCAGAAAAAAAATTGATGTCATGATTATGTAACCATTCACCCAATACTACACTCTTCTGTTGCATATACAGGAGCTTTGTACATTTGCTGACCTGCATGGCAATTTATCATCACCGAACTACATCTATATGATTGTGTGTGAGATTTTACAATGAATATACATCACTTAGATATGTTGACTTTAATAAATAGCCTACAAGCCAATGTAGATGCTATTTGTGTTTGATTGAGAATTGTGTTTTCATGACTAATAAATTGAGTTAATACCGTATGTGTTTTGTGGAACTTTTCATTCTGACACACCAGGGGATTGCAAAGCTGTTCTTTTTTCCTTCCTTCTTTTTGTTCACCCTTTAGTTTACCTCGAAGTTGCTCATTGCCTTTAGATTTCCCCAGCTTAAAATAACATAACAGCAAGCTCTTTGGAAGGGCTGCGCAAAAGAAGCCCTTCCTGACAGCAACTAAACACAATGCAGCACCTGAAATTTCCACTTTTTCACACAACATGCACACAATCAGTGTGTCTGATGAAAAATGGTAATTGCATACAATGAGAACACCAAACACACATTATGGTGATGGATTATTGATCCTTTGGGGCTGTTTTGCTGCTAGGGGTGCAGGGGCTCATTTGAAGATTGATGGCATTATAATTTCTGCTACGTAGGCAGCCTAAGCTAAGAATATAAATGAGTTTTAAATGCCCGGAATGAAGGTTATGTATAGTTTTAGGGTATTGTGCTGAACAACTCGTAAACTGCCACATGAGCTGATGGGACGCTAGTCATGTAATGATATTTAGACATAAATTATATTGTTTAAATGAATAATCAAATAATTGCATTTATAGAAACTTAGAAGAATTGAAAATAAACAAAGAAGAAGAAGAAGAAGAAGAAGAAGTCTCCTGTTGAATCTTGAGTTCAGGTCTGTGTGTGAGAGTTTTGCATGTCCTCGGTGTTGTTCCTCTGGGTTCTCCTCCAAAAAACATACCAATAAATGTACTGGTTATGCAAAATTGCCTTTAAATGTGAATGAGTGTGTGAATGTGTGTGTGCATGGTGTCCCACTGAGGGTGTACTTCTGCCTGGTGTGTTCTTGGATAAGCTTCACCACAACCTTGACCAGTATAACGCTGGTATTAAAATGAATAAATCAAGGAATGTATAAACGAATGAGTTACTACTACTACTACTACTACTACTAGTAGTAGTAATAACAATAATAATATTATAATTATAATTACTGTCATTAGTAGTAGTAGTATGACTAATAATAACAATATTTTTAATAACAATAATATTTTAATAGCAACAACAATAATAATAATACATAATAATAATTTTAATAACAACAATATTTTAACAATACACATTTTAACAACAACAACGATAATAATAATAATAATAATAATAATAATAATAATAATAATAATAATAATGTTTAATATATGGTTGTGTTAATTTCTTCCCAGTGATTCAGAGCAGGTAATGTCGTGTACCGTCGACACTGGTGTGCCATTTCCACGAAGCTAAATGCTAATTTACATGGCGCTGTTTAATCAACATGGCGCTGGGAGTCCTGTGGAAATCTACAGCTTTAACCGAATCCCAAATAACGCTCTACATTATATATAGGTTGCCTACGTAGTGTATGTAATAACCGGTCTCTCACTATATGTAGTGCACTCTGAGTCCAGTAGGACGCCGTTTGGGTTGGGCCTGAGTGCAGTGGGCAGGCCGAGGCTCGCGACCTCTCCACCACATCCGGGACAGCAGGGCTCGGCATTGTTCAGCGCGCGCGGTGTTGTACAGAGTGAGCAGGATTCAGCGTTGGGGAAGAACGGTATGTCGCCGCCGCTTTTTCATATTTGTAACTTAAATGAAAACGTTATTGTGTTCTATTTCTTCTTCTTCTTCTTCTTATTATTATTATTATTAGTATTATTATTGCTGTTAGTATTACTGTAATTATGCGTTGGGGCGCCCGGAGAGGATGGGCTAACGCACGAGGCCCAGTGTCCGCGCGCGCTGCTAACTGAAGCTAGCTAAGGATCCCGTTTTACTCCCGTAGCTAAACATTAGATAAACAAACGTGAGTGACCTCTGTCGTGATTGCTCTGGATAACATTTAGTTGACTCTGAAATGTTATTTTCAGTCTGTGGGTGTCGCTTGTCCGTGTGTTTGTGACCGAGGTCGTGTTTGGGGACACGCTGCTCATCGGGGGTGTTAGCTAAAGTGGCTACGTGCGGCTAGCGCGCTAATCCCACTAGCTGTGGACACGTAAAGCTTAATTATTATTATTAGTAGTAGTAGTAGTAGTAGTAGTAGTAGTAGTAAGAATGATAATAATAAAACACTGAAGTGAGTTTATTTGCCACATTAGTGTAGTAGTTGCTGAGTCTAGGTTAATAATCTGGTTAGCGATAAAGGTGCTAGTTTTGGTGTGGTGTTTTTTGTTGTTTTTGCTAGCTGCTGGACGTGTATTTATCTAGCTGGTTAAGTCTTGGGGACATGCTGTTCATTTCTGTTTGACAGTTTATTATTAATAAGTTTGGGCTCTAGAATTCGTTTTGGAGTAAAGGAAAAATCGAAATAAAAACAAAAATTTTGAACCCGAGAAGAGGCTGGAGTTCATACAGGGCATCTGTTTTTTATTTCAAATATAATTCCTGTTGGTGTTCTCGGGGTTTTTTCCCTCCCAAAAAAACTAACAAAAAAAGGCAGGCGTAACTTCAGGGCCGTTTTCCGTGTGGATTTGCATTGTGTGTGTTTACATAAAGACCTTTTTGTAATTTGCACTGACTTATTTCCCCTTCCTTCTGTTCCCAGGTTTAGGATCTGGTTGTTCTTTGGTGTACACATGGCTGTTAGAAGAGGACACATAAGATACCTGAAGGTGAGTAACATCTCCCCACAATGGGGCTGGGGGTTTTCTTCTTCTTCTTCCCCTTTCCCAGTAGGTATGTGACTAAAATTTTCAAACTGGATGTATGATCAAATAAAGGGTACTTATAGCTTGAAAAAAAGCTTTAAAATAATACCAAGATTGTGTTCATGGGTTGGACAGTGAGGAAGATATGCTCATTTAACTCTCTGAAAATTACACCATTTTTTCCATTGAAACTGAAAACAAATTGACAGTGAGTTATTCACATTTTTCATTATAACTGTCAAATTTAGATTTTTCCATGAATTTTTTCTTTTTTCTTTTTTTGGATGATGTGAAATTCCACATCCCTGCCTGGCAGCCAGTATACAGTTTACACAGAGCCTGGTCTAGTTACCGCTGGAAATACTGGACACCACATTTTGTGGGAGATAAAAACATATGCACGAGTCATTCAAATGACTTAATATTTGGTGTACTTGTTCTCAGGTATATATTATAACAGTCTATTAGAGTTTAGATAAAGTCTACAATCACCTTTGGAGAAAGGTCCTATTTTTACGAGCCTCGATTGGGAAAATTCGAGGAGGTAACAGTATTGGTGATTCCGTGAATACCAGAAAAACCAGTAATCCAGCCAGTTCTGAAGCAGTTTTGCTGGGGGTGCAAATGCGCAACCAGTAAAGTCCAAAACATTGTCAGGGTGAAGATTAGCCGCCGTGATTGGCATAAATACGCACGTATCTAGTGCAATACTGTATGGCTGAATCTCAGCAGGTGTTGGATTTACATACACGATGCAGGTTTTACCTCCATTAGGTCATGCCTTATGCCGTAAGCATATATAGTGGGTTGAAATTTTCATGGTGTGATGTCTTGGACGGGGAGGGAGGAGATCGCAGTTTCATGGTGTCACGGTGTTAAACAACCATTAAAAACATACAAGCATGTGCTGAGAACTGTGAGTTTTTGTACATCCTTAAACAGGGTGGAACAGGTTTATAATAAAGAAAAAAAGGAGTCCGCCTATTGACGATTGGAAGGTAAGATGAACAAGCAAATATTGTTTTTAGTTCACTTTTTTAATTCACAAGTCACAACAGATGCTGAAAGTAGTCCCTGACCACGTTTATGCACCTGCACATGGGGAGACAGATGGCGAGAAAGGAGCTACGGCCTCCTCCAAAGAGCGTGGCACCGGTGTTGGAGGTGGGGCTACTTTTTTATGGCCCACACTGTATATAAAAAAGATTTCTCTCTAAAATCTCTTATCAGCCTTATTCACGTTCAATTTGTTCATCGAGTGGTGTCGGTAATATATCCCCCAACTCCTCAAAAACACACACACACCTTCTCAGTGATGAAAATCACACTCGGTCATCAATACAATTATTACAGGAGCATTAGGTTTCTAATGGGCTTTAATGGGTATTTTCTATGGACTTCAGGTATTTGCATCTTGTGGTTATGTGATGAGGCTCCATTCACAACATATTCACAACATGGCATCCAAGTTGGTCAGAGAGGTACTGACTCTTATTTCAGTTTGGGGTGAACCAGAGTTCCAGCAACAGTTTGAAAATGCAATTGGTGATCTGTTATATGGCCAAGTGTCTCCTCTCAGGCATTGTATTTTTATTTTGTGAAACCTGGAGGAGGTTTCATTGATGCAGGACTTCACCATGAGACTAAATACAGCAAGTGGCAGCAGTCAGACCCCCCCCCCCCCCCAAACCCAAGATGAAATCTGCGTAGAAAATTCATGTGTGTTCAGACTGGAGTCAATTTACCAGCGTAAGATGGAGAAAAGCGCAGGTATGGCGACCGGATAGCAGCTCTAGAATAAATAATTGATTTACACCTAAATTTAATCTCGTCATTGGGGTTTTGTCAGTTTTTAATCACATTGTCGTTTGAAAGACAGAAACGCAACATGCTGAGACAGAAATTCCTGCTATCCTGATAGTGCTGCGTAATCAGGGACACATTATTGTTTAGGATGCGTCAGGAGTGGCAGCAGAGACAGGAGTGTAAACATCGCAATAGCGGCAGATTACACAGAAAAGGGATAAAAGGAAGTTTTTATGCTTTGGATTTGGGTGTGTCCAGTGGGACTGACTTGTGAAATCTTTGGGGTGTGTCAGGTGGTCACAAAGGAATGCGATCTACTTGGGTAAGAAACGTGTTTGGGTTAAAAGGAAAAGAACAAGTACACAGTTATAACCTGAAAGGCAGCAATAAACTGAAATCTGCGTTTTGGAAAGGTCAGAGGTGAAGTAACTGATCATACACCCTGACGCAGTACAGGTCTAACAAGGAATAGGGAGACATTTGAGATTCTGTCTAAATGTGAACGTTATTTAGCTGCGTGATGGAAGGTTAAAGGTGAATGTCCCCAATCTGATGATGTGGGTTTAAAAAAAAAACCCAAACAGAATCCAACACAGAAGTGGATGTTACATGTACACTCGTGGGCAAAAAATGGGTCAACGGTGAAATTGCACAGCATTAAGCTTTTAATGTGCTCAACAACAATTAATTGGGCAGGAATTTAGGAAGAGTTAAACAAATAGATAAAGGAACTTTATAATGGGATAGCTTTTTCCATTTTGGGGGTAAACCTCAGTCAGTGGTGTTCCACTCGGTGTTAAGGGTTCAACCAGAAAATATCATGGAAAGTTTAGGGAGCAACCCAAGCATTGTTTGTTTAAAGTTTTATGTCAAACGTTTAAAGCCTTTCCTGATTTTATATATGTAAGTGAATTTGCCTGCTTCCAGTCAGCCATTTCCCCCTCCCCCACCGCCAGGTGTGCATATAATGGGCAAACAGCAGCATCTGGTCATCAGTGGCCTGTGGTCACCCCACCATACACACAGCAGGATTTGGGGGAAAGGTGATTACTTGTCCTTGACAGTTGACACCAACCAGCAAGTTTTATTTATGAAGTTCACCTATATTGTGGGTTTATAAAATAAGTGTAGCTACAATGTGCACTTAAAATACGAAGTCTGTGTTTTAGTCTCCTGGTGTTGAACGAGAGGCCAGTTTTAATGTCTTTTATGTGTGCACTTTATGATTGTTTTATTTATTTTTTTGTCCCCTGTAGGTTTGTGAGGTGCAGAGCCAGGGTAACGACAGAGATTTGCAGCAGCTTAGCAAGGGTGCCAGCATGAAGGTATGCGAACTGGTGAGAGTCTTATAAACTACTATTGGTGTAGAAGACAATGTTGTTGTTGGGTTTTTTTTCCCCCTCCTCTTCCTCCCCCCCCCCTCTTTAATCTTATGGCTGTTCATGATGACTGCTCATCTGTATTATGTATTAAAGGTGTGCACGGGACCGCTTTATTTATTTATTTGTTTTTGTTTATTTTTGATTTACAGTGGTGCCTCGCACCTTCCCGAGGTTAGGTTCCAGACCCTGGTGCAGATGTGTGAAAGTTGTGACTGACGGAGTCACTAAAAATGCTAATAAATGCTTATTTCTAATGTTTAAACCCGAAATATGACCCAAATCATGCTCCCAAAGCACTTTATTTTCTTTTAAAAGTTAGCGTAACACTTTACCCGTAAAAAAATAAATGGTTGACATAAAAACAGAGTACAGTATCACCTAATTGATATTTGCCACACTAGGGTATTTAAAGTACGGTTATATTAATGTTACCCCTATACTAATTCATTGTTGATGTTTAGGCATCTTGAGGTTTGTTATAAATTAAATAAAAACCAAGGGGGGAAAAAAAACACATCAAACTTGTATGAAATACCCGTGTGTTAAACTAAGATGTGGGGAGATAAACCACGATTTCACTCTAGTACACAAAGCATCTGTGCTCCCAGCCAATCAGCAACGAGGAAAGTTGGTACCCTGCTCTGTGATTGGCTACTTCCCATCCTTCCATCCAATAGCGTGTCCTCGTGGAGCCTACACCGTCACCAGAACAAACAGTACGAACGCCTTTGCTATGAAGATTTCGCAGATGTGTGAGAAAACTCAAATGTAAATTAGTTAGGTTCCGCAGAAAATTTTTCGAACTCGCGAATTCAGAAGTGCCAATGCATGAGGTATTACTGTATTCCTCCTCATGTAGTGTAGTGCCCAGGCGCTCCCATCAGCATGACATTTCTTTATCCTGAAACTTGTAAGATCCTGTTATCACTTGTTATACAGCTGTTCCCTCGCCAGACACTTCTTCTGAATACAGCTGTGTTGACGTGAATCCTAATGCATTTTGAGTGGCTAAGTTGTGTGTGTGTGTGTATATATATATATGTATATATGTATATGTATGTATGTCTACTGAAGTATTTTCTCCTTTTTGTTGAGCAGGATGCCTACGACATCCCTAACGGTTTTGAGAGCCACTTGGGAGACAAGTCGAAAGAGTCTAAAACAAACCTGATAGTCAATTACCTGCCGCAGAACATGTCGCAGGACGAGCTGCATAGTCTGTTCAGCAGCATCGGTGAGGTGGAGTCCGCCAAACTTATTCGGGACAAAATGGGAGGTAAGTCCTGAAAAACGAACTGTTCGAGCTTCCTCTTTTCTTGATTTTTTTTTTTTTTTTTTTTTCCTTTCTGCACCAAGCCTTTAAGAATAACCTCACCAGTTGAGTGTTCATACATTCCATGTTGTAAAAGACTTGTTTTAAATGTACTCGTTTCTTTTTACCTTTTTAAATCAAACATTTCCACATTTTGCTTTAATCGGTTGAGTCTGGAAGCATTTAATGTAAAGCTGTCCACTTGGTTCTTGGGTTTCTTGTATGCCTCTTTTTGTGTAAAATATGGCTCTTCAATATTTTTTAAAATTTATTTTTCTTCTCCATATGTCTGTATGGATAACCATAAATAAGGTAAAATTATATGTAACTTGCGATTTTTTTTAATTATTATTTTGAGTTTGTGATTAATGTGAAATTTTATTTTTAATGTAAAAATGTACAATTGGCTGAGTTGTTTATTTAAACTTACTGAAGCTGTCCAGTATTTTATTTTTTACTGTGATGCGCATTTTTGTTTTTTAAAAGTATATATATATATATATATATAATGTAACCGTTTTATTTGATGTTGAATAGTTGTTGTGGAAGTCATGTAATTTATTTTCCCCTCCGAGACTACACTGCATTGTAACCTTTGTTTTTTTTTCCTTTCTAAAAGCTGATTTTAGTCTGCTGGATGTGGACAACCGTTTGTTGTTTTTATTTTGTTTTTTCCTTTTTTTTTTTCTCTAGGCCACAGTTTAGGGTACGGATTTGTTAACTATATTAACCCTAGTGATGCAGAAAGGGCAATCAGTACTCTCAATGGGCTGAGACTACAGTCTAAAACTATCAAGGTAATGTGCAAAGAGCTGTTTTTGTATCCATGTGTAAACTGATAGATATGACATGTTGTTCCAGTAGTTTGCTAGGCAGCAGAGGAAAAATCCCAATACTGCCCTGTGTGTTTCTCAATAAGAAATGCACTTTTACACAGGTATGAGAATTTTTTTTTTTGGTTTTTGTTTTTTTTTCTTTATTTTAATTCCTTGCTTTTGTTTTTACTCGTTTGTCGGCCTTTTCAAGTTTTATCAGGCTCTGACCCCTATGATTTTGACAATTGGCTTTCCTTATCGATCTGGCATGGTTTTATTTTCGGTACAGAATTATACTGAAGTTTTTGGGTTTAATATTTTTTTTTCCTTTTTTTTTTTTCTTCTTTAATCTTAAGACTTGTTTCGCCTCCAGCACTTGAATTCATGTCGTTTTTTTATTTCTTTTTTCAATTCTTTTTTTTTTTTTTTTTTCTAAGATTTTTTGTTAGGTGAGGGAGGCTGAAGTTGTCATTTGCTTGAGTATGACGTTGTGCCGAACCAAAGCCCTGCACAACAATCCCTGTTGACGTTGTTTATTTTCCATATTTTTTTCCACTCTAATGGGATTGTTTGACGTGGAAATTGTCCCTTTTTCGATTTAACATTTTTATTTACTTATTTTATTTGTTTGTTTTATTTTTTTAGACCTAGAATATAAAGCTGTTATCCGTGGAAAAAATTGTCATTTTTTTCCTTCTTAATATTTTGTAAGAAGAAAACTAACAGCTATGTGATTATTTCATTTATTGGGATGTTTGTTGCCTCTGATTGACCTTTTTGATGCTTTGTTGCATTTTTATAAACAATCAGTACTGTTGAATTTGTCTTTTTGTTTTCGGGAGTTTATATGGGTTTCTAAATACTTTTTCCTCCCTTTATTAGGTCTCTTTTGCAAGGCCAAGCTCTGACACAATAAAAGATGCCAATCTTTACATTAGTGGCTTGCCCAAGACCATGACGCAGAAAGACGTGGAAGACTTGTTTACCCAGTATGGACGCATCATAAACTCCAGGGTGTTGGTTGATCAGGCTTCAGGTAATGGCAGTGCGTCTGAATTTGTTTTACTGTCTCTTCGGCCCCCTGCCCCCAAACATTTGGACTTATGATTTTCTCATTCAAGGCTTATCCCGTGGAGTCGCATTTATTCGCTTTGACAAGAGAATCGAAGCAGAAGATGCCATCAAAGGTCTGAACGGTCAGAAGCCCCCTGGAGCAGCCGAGCCCATCACGGTGAAGTTTGCGGCCAATCCCAACCAGGCAAAGAACTCCCAGTTGCTGTCCCAGTTTTATCACACGCAGTCTCGCCGCTTTGGAGGCCCTGTTCATCACCAGACACAGAGGTTCAGGTCAGTGCTCGCTCATCCTGAAGTGGAGGAGTGATGTGCAGGGCTGGGTTGTTTTTTAATCTCCCAGACCAGCCTGATTTCTGCAAAAATGTTGACCAGTCACAAACACTAATGCAGTTGTTTGTTAGGGTATACAATATTTTCTAATAAATTTAGTTTGATCTGTTTCCTAAAATCTCAACAAATGGGCATTTATACTCCACGACCAGAACAAAACATTTACTGTAGATGGCCCTCCCACCCCCAGTGCACCATCATGGTAAATAACGCAGACTGACTTTTCAGTTTAATTCGATTTTATTTATATAGCCATTTTAACAATGGACATTGTCACAAAGCAGCTTCACAGTACATAGGGTCCAAATAAAAGCTTATTAATCTATAAATATAAATGTATATCTGCTTAATGAGCAAGACCGTGGCAGTAGTGGCAAGGAAAAAGTCCCTGACATGACGAGGAGCCAGACTCAGAAGGGAACCCACCCTCATTTGGGTGACACTGAATAGTGCCATTACAACTAACTCACTTCTATAACCATTGTTATATTGTCCAAAAGTACAGTTGTTTTAGCACCAGTTTCACTTTAGCCCAAACATAAAGTCTGCTCAGTTTCAACTGATCTCTGATTCTTTGGCTCGTGCGCTTCATATCTGACCTCCCTCTTCCGCGTGCATTAAAATAAACCACCATCAGCTCGCACTCCTGTCCTGTCGTACTCCACAGGATCCCGGTCCTGACTGATAGACACCTCTGTCCCAAAGGAGAGTGGGCAGAATTTTCTGAACAGATTTGCTGTCCTCTAACACAATTAAACATTCAGATAGTTACATCAGTGCTACATCTGAATAATTTGAAAAGCCTTCAAACCAACAGTCCAGTCACCTTATAATATTATGATTATTTGCTCATATCGTTACATTTTCTGTTAAAAAAATGTTGTATTTGTATAACTGGTGGAAAATTTGGTGACATGGGGGAAAACTTAAACACTGCGCACTCATGACCAGGGTTTCCACAGGTCCTTAAGTCTTAAATTGGATTTGCTAAAATTTAGGGTCGTAAAATGTTTAAGTATTTTATAAAATGTTTTTGGTTCTAAATTCAGTCTTTTCAGAGATATCTTACTATACACAGTGGAACCTTGGACTGCGAGCATAATTCGTTCCAGAGACAACTGTCATGAAAACCTGTTCTGAACACTCCCAATAGCGGTGCATGTCAGAGAACTCACACCGCTAAAGACTACTTCCTGGTTTTCCTCCACAACGCCACGGTGCGTCACATGGTTGGCGACAGGTGTGCTGGATTGGGACTGATTGTGGGAGCTATAAAAAAAGACTCACGCAAGCACGCCAAGGTTCCGGAGGATTAGTGACCATTTTCTGCACTCTTGCTAAGCCTTTCTATTCCCGTGTTTGCTTTCTCCGGTTCTGACTAAGTTTCTGTGTCTTGTTCAACCCTACCACACCTGAGGGATTCCTCAGGCTTTTTCTACGCTAGTGCAGATGTTGACTATACGAGTGAGCCACAGTCCCGCAGTGAGAGAGAGAAGTTATCACGTGATGTTCGGCAGACGAAGCGTATGCATACTACTCGTATTGCAAGACCTCGCTCGTTAACCAAGTCAAAATTAACTAAGATTTTTTGCTTGTCTTGTAAAACACTTGCAGACAAAGGTACTCGCAATCCAAGGTTCCTTTGTAATCTAAAAAAAAATAAATAAAATCACCAAATCACACCAGAGCTGTGTGTGAGACTAATGATGTCCTGTGGCCACAGATGTGCTGAAGTCCTTCAAAGCAACGGCCTGTACACTTCCTATTAATTTTTGACTGTTGTAACCTTCAGAACATTTAGCTGTGGTCTTTCTGTCTTCATGCTACAGTTTTGTTTCCTTTTTCTTTTTTGTAAGGAATTTAATTTATTTTTGTAGTCTTAAAAAGGACTTTATCTTAAATTTGATGTTGAGTAATTGCATCGCGGCCTTAAAGCTTAAGACCTCCCTGTCAGTCTTAAGTCTGGGGTGTATTTGTTTCATGTGTGTTTTCCCCCTCTAGGTTCTCACCAATGAGCGTCGACCACATGAGCAGCGTTTCCAGCATGAACGTGTCCGGGAGCTCGTCCTCTGGCTGGTGCATTTTCATTTACAATCTGGGTCAAGATTGTGATGAAGGCCTACTGTGGCAGATGTTCGGCCCGTTCGGCGCAGTCACCAATGTCAAAGTCATCCGCGACTTTAACACCAACAAATGCCGAGGCTTTGGCTTTGTCACAATGACCAATTACGAAGAGGCAGCCATGGCCATCGCCAGCCTCAACGGATACCGCCTGGGGGACAAGGTCTTGCAGGTCTCCTTCAAGACTACTAAGTCTCACAAATAAAAGGACAAAGTATTACTTTTAGGTTCTGAGAACTTGTACACTTTTTTTTTTTTTTTTGTCGTCTTTCCCCTTCTACGTCCGTGATTTGTCTGAATACAAAAAAATGGCTAACGTAACTTTTGTCAAATAAATAGGTTAGTAGTAGTAGTAGTAGTAGTACAGTATTAATCTGGAATTGGACTAACCAGCTCAAATGCGTGACTACACAGTGGGCTAACAATTGTATCTTCATATGTATAAAAAGTTTTGGTAGAGTACATCACCATATCGTTTTAATCAGTATGATGCCACGAAGCATCGAGCCCTGAATGGATGTCACATAGCGTCATGTGGTATGTGTCGTATTTCCCGTTAGCGTTTCTTAGTCGCACTTCCTGCGCTGGAGCTTCCTGTCTGGGAGGTCGAGCCAGATGGTCAATGGTACATCTCTATGGCTTCATAATTTATTCTGAATATAAACACGATTCCACCATTTTATGTTCTTGAATCATTTAGTTTGCTTTTCGATGTGACCTAGGAAGTCTAGAGAGTGCAGACCTTTGTAAATATTCTTTCAGCCACCCGTGTATCCCGCAAGTAATCTGCACGAAATTTAAAGGACCAAAGAAGCTGGAGAGTTCGCCTTATGCAAATGTATTTAAAGGTCTTTTTTTTTGTTGTTTTTTTTGCCCTGTATGATGAACATTTGTGTGAATTTACAGGTAATGTATCACAGCTTGTTATGCATTTGCAAGTGAACCCCCCCCCCCCTTTTTTTTTTCCCCTCCTTCTTTTTCTTGTGCTATCTTAAACAGGCTTTTTTGGATCAACCCTTTTTTTTTTTCCCCCCCCTCGAGTGTTTTTCCTCAAGGCAACTCTCCGACAAAGTGGAATTGGTCATCCTTTCATTTAGAATGTATGAAGACGCTGTTGTCCTCACACAGCCTGTTAGCATTTATGTAGTTTGGTGGAAACAGGCTGTTCTTTTTATTTGAGTCGATTAATTCATTGTTTTTTTTCTACTCGTTTTGTAATGCAGTCCGCAACTTAAACTGTACATAATATTTTGCTGTGGTTGGTGTCAGATTCAGCTTCGTGTAAAGAATAACTGAATGCCGCACATGGAATATTAAACATTTTATTGATTTGTTTTTCTTTTTTTTTTTCTTGGGGTTTAAACACATTGAGGTTTATGCTCACAGACAGTCATGCCTGTCTAGTGTAGGTGTTGAATTAATTTCTTTCTTTCTTTCTTCATCATATGCATGTTAATTTGATGTTCCTTAGCTTGTAGCTTTGACATCGTGCAGCGTATGTGTTTCCCATCCGTCTACTTTATCAGAAGTAGGCCCTGAGCTCTCGTGGATCTTTTATGTAGTTACAAATAAACACCGGCGTTTTGTTGGAAATGACCTAGTTTTGGTGTGTATTGTGAGTATTTATGGAATGAGATCATTGGATGTACTTCAGCCTGGTAGTTCTGGGGCTACAAACGTAAGGCTGTACGAGTCTATCTAATCGGGCATAAGCTCCTGTTACTTGTTTTCCATTTGATTAAATCTGCAGCTGCTGGGTGTTACCATTTGTTTGTCCCAGGAAGGTATTTTATTATTAAAGACTGGTGTTGCACAGATACAGTAATGGAAATGTACTTTTGAAAATCCCTCAAATCTTGAGAGAATTCTTTTTTTACAGACAAATGTTATGCTTTCTTTACCTCATATAATGAGCAGTATGTAAAGGCCCAGGTAGTGTATTTGTCTGTCTGAACTGATGGTCAAATTCCAAAAAGTGGTTCAGGCCCTTGAAACCATTTTCCATAATGCTACATTAATGTGCAAATGAGGGACAAACAACCATTATTGAGTCAACAAATGATGCAAAATCCACAATGCTTGATTACAGTCTTCTTGTGACTGTCTACCAAAGCAGTTTTGCCCCCCCTGGATGCCCTGATAATGTTTGTAAACCAGAAACCATCTATTGAGACAATCTAGAAAGTGTATGTGTCTGTGTCCCGTTGTCTCCTGCTGAAAACGTTGGCCAAGATTAAAAGTGTGCAGACCTTCAGTCCTATCTGAATAATCCTCAGAGCCAGTGTGGCTGCGGGTTTTCATTCCAGCTATTCCGATCAGAAGCTACACCTGATTCCCACAGAGTCCATCTTTGAGCTCTGTCATTATCAGGTGTGTGTTGGGTCCTGCTCGATTGGACCAAAAGCCTGCAGATATACCAACCTTTTCTGGATTATGTTGATGACCTCCAGCGTAAGAGAACGTGTGTCTGAGAAGTAACAGTGCTGGGGGTTTTAGGCAAGTTATGTTCCTGGCACAGATCTAGCCTACATCCGCTCAACATCCACTCTGAGAACAAGAAACACCAAAACGTTCCAAGTATCAAATCAGCTAACTGTGTGGGGCAGCACAGTGATGTAGTGGTCAGCGTGGTCGCCTCACATCAAAAAGGTCCTGGGTTCGATCCCTGTGTGGAGTTTGCGTGTACTCCCTGTGTCCGTGTGGGTTTCCTCCAACAGTTCAAAGACATGCACAGAGGGGATTAGGCTAATTGGCTACTCTAAATTGCCCGTAGGTGTGAATGTGAGTGTGAATAGTTGTCTGTCTCTGTGTCGCCCTGCGGTGGATTGGTGACCTGCCCAGGTTGTACCCCCGCCTCTCACCCAAAGCCAGCTGGGATTGGCTCCTGCCTCCCCCCGCGACCCTGAACAGGATTAAGCGGCAGAAGGTTAGTGAGTTAACAATGTGACAGCAGTACGATGCATGAAATCACATAGATACAGGTTAAGGTTCAAATCTGGGTAAATGAAGACTGGAAAACCTCGCTTGGTCTTCATTTAATCTAAAACGGCCCAGTTAAGGGAATCGGTGCAAACTATAGCCTCAGGTCCTGCTGTAGACCCAGGCCTGGTCTTCTGCTCTTATAGCCCAACTGCCTCAAGGTTCGAAGTGCTGCGTGAGTCGAGATGCTTTTCTGCTCACCACGTTTGTAAAGAGTGATTATGGGTTAGTGGATCCTTCCTGACCATTTGCACCAGTTTGACCATTCTCACTGGATTTTAGACCCCACGCTCACATTTCTTCTCAATTCTAATATTTGATGTGAACCTTAACTGCTCTTGCTGATCTTATGCATCACATGATTGGCTGAAGGCATAACTGCATGAACGAACAGGTGCTCCTATGTTGGTCACGCTTGGGTTGAAAGTACGTACATACTCTGAGTACTAATGATCAGTTTCAACTTGCATGGCCATGGGCCCTACAACAAGCACTTATAATAAAGGGCAAAACAATCTGTTTGCATTAAAACGAGGGATAGGTTATTTGCATGGATGTAGAATGCACATTTTTAGCGTGATGAACGCGTACATCGTAAAGACGCCTCCGTCTTGGTGCAAACTGCTCATAAATACTACAGACGTCCGCCGGAGACCTTAATTTATCAGATTTAGACCGTGCAAAAAAAAAAAAGTCAGTTTTCCTGTAGTCTGTTTTAAGGCAACACATGTAAAGGATCCTTTCTCTGCTCACTCCTGATATGAACATCACTCTTAAAGTGTGCGATGCCAGCATTTATGCAGTACAGCCATTTGTCCTTTTCATGCAACAAATCCAGGATAACTGTTGAACATTTGGTCTACTTGGTCAATTAACTACCAGCAGAGTCACAAACGTAGAGACGTGTCTCCAAAATGTAGTGGTTGTAAGGCACTTGCGAGGTTAAACTTGACAGATGTTGTAGTAGACAGTGGGTCTCTCGATAACCGTGTCTCCAACCACCTCATACATGCTGTCTTTTCCTGCAAGCAGCGGCACTTCGGACAAATTAACGTTCTCCGGGTTTTCGCCATGGTTTTTATTCTGGCACGATCCACTGGCTGGTCCCTGAAGGGGCGAAAGAGAACCGTCAAAACCAGTTGTGTCTGTCGCGTGCGAGTTTTATACGCAACATTACATTGGTAACAGCATAGATATGATATAAGGTGATAATCTGCAGGTGTGCTTGGATGCACTAGATCGCAACATGGTTTGTCATACCCCTTTATCAGTGGCAAGGTTTTTCCGACACAAATGGCCGATGATTCCAGCAGCCAGGGAGTCTCCTAGTACGTTAATCATCGTGCGAAATCGATCCCTTCGAAAGGAAAATGAGGACACAGATTAAACACTTCAGACTAGAAAGCATTCATATACAGTAAATCCCCTGAAACACGGTGTGGGAATACTGGAAAAAAATATGGTGGGAGGAACAAGTCTGGCCAATTGGAATGTGCTATTAATTTAACCTTGGTTGTGATTGGCTGCTGGCTACGACGCATACGGTTGTAGAGAAGCAACCAGCGTTCGCCAACATCCAGTTCTTTGCCCGTAGCAGTACTCGCTATAAATGTGATGTTTCTATGAATTCTACACAGAATTTACCTCGCTATGCGCTCGCAAATGTTTTCTTTGTGTTGAATTGTGTCTTGGAAGTGTTTAAAGAGTGTGGGAGGATCACTTAGGGGTCAAACTATTTATATAAAAAAAAAAAGCGTTGGAGGTGGCGTCCGTGTATCGCAGATTTTCGTCTTTTGTGGAAAGTTTTGGAACGTGACCCCCGAGAAAGATGGGGATTTACTGTACATACAGGTATGCATTCTTGACTGTTTCCTGCATAGGAAAATTAAACACAAAGGGGAATGTTGTTATCAGAAAAGAAATCAACTAGACAGGTGTTTGATGCACTCCGAAGGAGTTCCTGTTACTGCAAGCCCAAAGTTGATTTTAGGGGTCAACTTTTCAGCTCAACTTTATAACTGTACATAATTAAGGATAGAGAAGTTATGTTTAACTTACAAAATCCAGTCGATGGCCACAATCAGCGTGACGTCATCTGGGGGCAATCCTACAGATGTCAGCACTATCACCATAGTGACGAGGCCGGCCTGAGGGATGCCTGCCGCACCGATGCTCGCAGCAGTGGCTGTTATGCTGCTCAATAGGGAGAAAACAGGGTCAGTACAAATGCTCCGTATAGGCATGAGAAGCATAGTTAAGAAATACTGCAGAACGATTTTTGGTGGAAATTTTAGATCTAGTGTATTTATAAAAAAAAAAAAGATCATGAAGCGTCAGTGATTTTTCTATCGGTTACAGTAATCAGAATGTTCTGAACAGGGCACAAGACGCTCTAATCGAATGGGATAAATGAAACACCATATGTACAAGACAACCAAAGGGTAAATCGTGCGTACACTATTTGACTTGGCTTCCTGATGAAAATTCCAGCTGCGTCAGCTGCCCAAACACAAACAAAGCTGAGTTGTTTAAACTGGTAAACCATCTTCGCCAGCTGGTACGTGCTGGTAGGGAGGAAACCGTTTCTGAGTTACTGCGACTAATGAGACGTTGCAGACGAGAAGTTCTTAAGAGAACAGCACAATGTTGAGACAATTAGAAAATCTCATCTCGATCAGTTTAGCCAGTTGGAAAATAACACATGAGCGTGTAGCAGTTCAGACCAAGCTGGGCTTTTCAGCGTGGCTTTTAGATCACCTTTAAGATAAGATACAGTAACATAAAATTCGCTGCAAACGAAAATTTTCTTTAACCGTTTATTGGGTGAAAACCCATATTTGGTAACTTCAATGGACATTCAAACTCCTCCATGAGGTCGTAGAATCACACTGATTTCGCCTAAATAAATGTTCCTTTATGTTTAGATGTTTTTCTTGTTTTTTGGCCATATATGGGAAGTCTATTGACCTTGATTTTCAACATAAGTTGAAACAATATTCTTGTAATATAAACTCATCTTCGACTGCTTAATCCTGGTCAGGGTCATGGGGGGGGCTGGAGCCAATCCCAGTTGACTTTGGGCGAGAGGTGAGGTACACCCTGGGCAGGTCACCAATTCAGCGCCGGGCGATGCACAGAGACAGACAACCATTCACACCTAGGGCCAATTTAGAGTAGCCAGTTAGTCTAATCCCCGCTGTGCATGTTTTTGGACTGTGGGAGGAAACCGGAGTACCCGAGGAAACCCATACGGACACGGGGAGAACATGCAAACTCCACACAGAAAGGCGCCCAGGTCCACCCCAGGGATCGAACCCAGGACCTTCTTGCCCTTCTAACTCCCCTCCAATAAAACTCTAGATTTCAAATTTTTGAATTTCCAGGTATTTTGATTAGTGCCTTATAAAGGGTTAAGAATGAGAACGTTTCCTTTGTCTGCTAAAATTACACACTGAAATGTGCATGTTTCTAACGTCTGTGAGCGAGATCCATTTTTAAGCAATTTTAACATTCAAAATGGACTTCTAAAAAACTTCTTTCCTCAGGTTTTATATGCTGGACTACAGAGAAAAGCCTGCTGTTTTGATATTTTGATACAAGCCTACTTTTTAACGCTGTGGTTTGTGATACAGTCGGATGCAGTAAGTGGGTGTCCTGGCAACCAAAAAAAGTCTTTTTTTGAAGAAGAAGAAGAAGAAGAAGAAAAAAATAATCAATAAAATCTGGAAACCTAAGGGTTTTTTGGTAGTCCCTTTTGAGGGAAACCTTATAAAATCCTATAAAATACAGAATGGCTTCAAAGCAGAACCCTAGAAAAACATGTTCATTGTTCTTCAGCACTACAGCCATATCCTACACTGGTGATATCTAGATATGTAGCTAATCACAGAAAGCAATAATTGACAGAAATACATAATGATTAATGATGGGGAATTTCTTTTGCAAACTCCCTGAGGTGAGATGAGTCAACCCTGTGTTATGGGCAAATCTGAGTTCCTATTTTCTTATAGAAATGCCTGTGGTGTCGCCAGCCACCAAACAAGGCGGCAGTATGCTTACCTTATTGTCACCATCTGTCCGAAATCAAGCTCGTATTCGTTGACCTGGGCGATGAAAATGGCTGCTACTGCTTCATAGAGAGCAGTGCCGTCCATGTTGATGGTGGCCCCAACAGGCAAGACGAAGCGTGCGATCTGTCGTTCTACGTGACAGTTCTCCAGCAAGCACTTCATTGTAATGGGCAGCGTGGCAGAACTGGCGAGAATTATATTATGACAAAGTCAGGAAATTACATAATTCCTTAAAATATCCACATGCATATAAAGGGATTGGTCATGTAAAAGTTGGGTTAGTGGGACATGGACATATCAGCAGTGAAATATAATACAATGGTAAACTGTTTAATGTTCTTACTAACCTTGAGGATGTGGCTAAGGCAATGACCATAGCTTGCAGTAGTCCTTTGATGTACGTGAAGGGGTTCTTGTGGGTTAGGAGGAAATAAAATAGCGGAAGAAGAATGAAGCCATGGACGAAGAGTCCGGTCAGAACGGTCACTGCGTACCAGCCCAGCTTCTTCCCCAGAGTGGATGGGTCACTCATGTCCAGGATCTTCGCAGCCACCAGAAAGATGATCCCAAAGGGGAAATACCTTCCGAAGAACATGAGACAAACCAGGAGGAGGTTCTGAGCTAGTGATCAGATGGTCAGTTGGGGTAATCAAATCCCAGATCACTTGTTTTAATTTCAGGTTATTTTTTCTAAAATGTGCTTATCTACATGTTAGTGCTTACTCCACAATCAAATGTTATTCAGACGTTCCTTGCGATAAAGGAAATGGATGGAACTGCCACTAGAGATGGTGAAACAGTTTCTAACCACACACTCCCTAGCTTTTCTTACCACACCGCTGCATTGATGATCTTCATGACGCACTCGTTGATGCACTGGCAGACGTTGACTAGAGGTGCACCTCGCTCACCCATTTTGCCAAGCAAGAGCCCTAAAAGCATGCAAATCTGTTCATTTTTCAAAAGTCTGCTTTACTTCTAGGCACTTTTGTACATTGGGAATCTGTCCCAAATGTCTCACCCATAATGGCTGAGAAGATGACGATCCCCAGCACGTTCATTTGGTGACTGCTTCCAGGATACGTCTTGTAGTGAACATCAGGACGCGGCGTGAGATCCAGCAACACCGTGTGACCTTTAGGATGATCCTCGTCTGGCATCAGGTAAAAAAAATTGTACTCCTTGTTGCTGTCTTGGGTTTTAAGAACAGGAATAAGGTTTGTCTTGTACTGCAGACAAAGATGGAGAGGAATGCATTTGTAGGAATGTAGTAGAGAGTAGTGGTGTTTGTTTTCTTTTATTTTCTTAGAGAACATGATTGAAAGGGTGAACATTATAGCAGTTTACTTCAATTTGAAGCAGATTTCCTCGACCAAAATGTGGACTGACTCACCTGCTGAAATGTGGCCTCGATGAGATTAGACGGAATCATGTTTCTGGAAAAAGGAAAAAAAAAAAAAAAAAAAAAACAGAAATGAAAAGACACAAACATTGGGTATAAGCTGTGTAGTACAGCATAGACATTATTAATATCAACGTCCTGGCATGTGTTAAACACCAAGCCACCTTGGGCATCATGGGAGGATCATCTGCAGCGATCACCATTACTTCCTTAACCAGTCCTTTGGACAGATTACTAAAAATAACCTAGCCACCTTTCTGCTTTAATTGGATTGCGTAGGATGACATGGACGCTGCAGATCTAGATGCTGCCCAGGAACCAGTCGTACAGAGATCAGGAGACGAGCTGGTGGAAGGTATTTACGGCGCTCGTCATGAGGATCGCAGGTGTTAATGGAAACTGTGTGGAAATACGATTTTCTCTGAGTTCGGAAATTTACGGTTCTGTTTTAAAATCTTGAGATTTAGAACTCTCTAGGGATCTACGCTTGGCCCTCTGGAGGAACCCTTCAAGGTTCCACATGGAGCCCTACAACAGAGTGCTTTCCTGTCCGAAAGGGAATATAGAACCCATTTAAAACATCTAGGATAAGACTTCTTCATATTTATCCAATGCACCCTTAAAGGTGAAGTCACTGATCGTCATCCAATACACGTTTTGGTGGATGTCTCCTCACGGTCTGCTAGCTGAGAAAAGATCCAGTGCTCGTACACAGCCCTGACTCTGTAAACGGGAGAAACAAAGATAGTGGCTTGGACCGAACCAATCAGTAACGGGAAGAGGGCAGATGGGTTTGTCCATGGATTTAGAGGGTGGAGCTTCTGAAGAAGCACTGAAGGGAGGTGTGTATTTGTTTGGCTGTTGAGTTCAAATATTAACAATATCTTTTCTCCAGAATTGATGACTCCACCTTTAAAGAACTCCGCTCACATTTCTGGGGTCATGTAATATTACATCATAAAGTGCCTGATGTACAACAATTTAGACCGCTTTAACACAATGCTATACACTATATGGTTAAATGTTCGCAGATACATGACTATCACACCCATACATGCTTTGTGCACAGGAGTATTGTGATGCTGGATCAGGGTTGAACCTCTTAGCTTCAGTGAAGGGAAACTGTAACGCTACAGCGTACATTCTAGACAGCTGTGTGCTTCTCACTGTGTGAAGTTTGGGGTATAACCATTTGCATTCATGAGCAACAGTTTATTTGCCTTTATTTGCATGAATTTTTGAGTTCTGTTCCAACTCCCTGTCGGCATATGTTGCTCCGTAATTTGAAAAAAATTAACGAGATTTGAAATCCACTCTTAGAAACAAAGCTAAACTTCTCGGATCTCTGAGAATACCTGACAAGGTCGAGCAGAGCGTCTGCTGAGGTCATCACCGGACCTCCTCCCAGCCTGGTGCTCTCCATGTCTGTTGCAAAGCCTGGTTTGATCATCACCACCAGCACAATGCCAACCACCACAGCAATGAAGGTGGTCCACAGGTAATAGGTCACAGTCAGCAAGCCCATATGACAACAGGCTTTGGATTCCATCGATGACAGGCCTGACATTAAACTAAAGACGGGACAGGTTCAGATCAGGGTAAAATGATGATTAGTGTAAAAATCAGTCCTGATATGATGTGGTCTTTTTCAGTAAACGTTACCTGGAGGTGATCAGGGGCAGAATGAGCATTTTTAGCATTCTCATCAGGAGTTCACCGGGAAATGAGAGATAAAGCTTTGCCTTAAAAAACAGAAATGTTAAAGTATAAAACACCAACAAGTATACATCAGAATCTGCCTTCAATTGCTGATTGTTTTATGATTTTATATATATATATATATATATATACATACATACATACACACACATACACAGTGCATTCAGAAAGTATTCAGACCCCTTTCAATTTTTCACCATTTGTCATGTTGCAGCCTTATGCTAAAAATCACATTAATGTTTTCCCTCATGAATC
The DNA here is from genome assembly GCA_030068335.1 of Chrysichthys cranchii. Taxonomy (NCBI): domain Eukaryota; kingdom Metazoa; phylum Chordata; class Actinopteri; order Siluriformes; family Claroteidae; genus Chrysichthys; species Chrysichthys cranchii. The sequence continues at coordinate 4,604,309 of JAQMCW010000007.1, forward strand.
TACACTCAGTACCCCATAATGACAGCACAAACACGGAATTATAGAATTATCTGCAAATTTATTAAAAAAGGAAAACTGAAATATAATGTAATTATTATAGATGTAAGTATTCTGACCTTTGCTGTGACACTGACATATTTAACTCGGGTGCCGTCCATTTCTCTTGATCATCTTTGAGATGGTTTTACAC
>JAQMCW010000007.1:4622468-4634479 GCA_030068335.1 Chrysichthys cranchii
CGCCCGGGCTACAAAGAGATTATATACGGTGTGTGTGTGTGTGTGTGTGTTTATATATATATATATAATATTTATTTTAACTTAAAAAAAAAAAAAAAAAAAAACCATACTGTGGTACCCCGCTTAACAAACGCCCTACAGAACGAACATTCCGCATAAGGAACGCTGCTGCGAACGCGCACATGACTCGCACAACGAACCGCACATCGCATATGAAAAATCAACATTTCCGTTAAAAAAAATAAAATGACTGAATCCAGCCAGATATGTCTCAGATGAAGACAAAGCCTCATGTTGTGAAACTGAAACTGGTCTGAAAATGTCTGAGAAACTGCGTTTTGCAGAACGATGGCGCCGCTGGAATGGATTGCGTTCGTTATGTGGGGTACCACTATATATAAAAACAATAAATACATCTACTATGCCAAACACTGGCACTCCGAGCAATTTTTATGAAAAGGTAACTGAAGCAAGTTCAAATTTAAACTTTACTGTAAGTTCACCTGATGATTTCAAAATACTTAAATCAGTCATCCATGACTTCCTGTTTCATTGGGATATAAATATCAGCTCGCTAAATGTTCAGTTTTTCATCAACAGGGGGAGGATCTGAGATACACAGATGATATGGGTCATATATTTACCTTTTTTGATCTGTGCTGATCTTCAGAGGTTCAATAAACCTGCCTGAAAGAGGACGCAAGTGTATTTGCCCCATGTTAACAGAGGAGGGTAGTTAGAGAGAGAGAAATTTCTCCAAGGATCACAGAAGATTTGCAAAATATGGTAGGATTTTCAGTTCGCAAATGTAGGTCTCCAAATCTACAATTAGAAACCACCTCCACTTTGGCAACACTCACTCACTTATGTCTGGTGGATGATTTTTAACACGAGACTGTTCACTCTCTGAAAGCCCTGCAAACCTTGTTAGGATACAAAGCACCATGGACTGCCTGAAGTACCAAAAGATTTTAGTGGAAAATCTCCCCGCCTCTGCCAAGAAGCTATAACTAGGTGTGGCTGGATCATCCAGCAGGCCAAGGATCTGAAATATATGTTCAAATCCACACAAAATGGTTGGATGATGGAATCAAGGCTTCCCAGTGCCCTGACCTAAACCCAAATGAAAACCTGTAGTGTGAGCTGGAGAGTCGAGTCCATGTCGGAGTATCTAGGAACGTGGAGGTTGTGGATAGACTTCGAGCTGGTATGTTGGCAAAGTGTGTTTGCACAAAGTTCCAACTGAAGCCAGGGGTGCCAAAGATTGTGATGATTTTTGATGAGGGTTTATTTTCTTTCAAATTACATGTTTCAATGTGAGGGCCAGCATATTTTTATCCCCCCTGGCGTGCCAATAATTTTTCAACTGACTGTATGCACATCAAACACACACACACACACACACACACACACACACAAAAAAATCCATCTTACCGCTTCAACTGTCATTGTTCTTCATTACTTGCACTAGGGGGCCGGCTCCGCATCTGACTCCTAAGCTGCTCGATGAGCTCAGGATTCTGCTGCTGCATTTGCTGTGCAAACTGCTGACCGCTGTGCACATAAAAGAAACATCACTATACATCAGGGGGGAAAAATAAGCTGTTCTCACACCAAAACTAACATGTTAATGAAGTAAATTTATTTGAAGAAAATAAACCCTTTAAAACAAATCACCACAATTTTTGGCACCCTCAGCTTCAGTTAAAACTTTGGGCAATACATACAGAGGGGCCCAAAAAAACGTATACACACACTTCAACAGTGGTTATCTATGCTGATTTTTAAAAAAAATCCACATTGAATTATAGCCTTAGAGTGTCGAGACGTGAGAGCAGTGTGCAGGGAGTGCAGAGACGTGTACAAACGTGTATACAGTAATACAGCTTTTATGCAGATTTTGAAGTGGGTATACATTTTTTTGGGCCCCTCTGTACAAAAGCTCCGTCTAACCATACGTGAGCAATTCAATAGCTTAGAGAAGTAGAAGTGTGTAAACTTTACGCTTGTATGAGGCCCGATATGTCGTTTGGAGGCCCCGCGGATGGGGCTGCAGTGCCACCCGTAGGCCCAAAATTTCCAGACATCATTCCTGAAACCCTGAGGAGATCAACAGGAGGCAACGGCACAAAAATCCAAACCTGAGTGTTACCCACATGTAAGTACATCATAATAACACCATAACATCATATCTGCAATGTTAAAGTAATCCAACATCGAATACTTTACTTAAATGTCTGTTCTAGTAAACTGAAAACGATCCATGCATTTGTCAACTCACAGTTGTTGCACTTGTGGGTTATTCATCAGATTAGAAGCCTGAAAAACACACACACACACCACACCAGCACTTGTATCAACCTGCCCACCTACAGGTGATGGATACACACTAGGTGGCCAAAACTTTGTGGACACCTGACTGACACACCCATATGTGGTTCTTCCCCAAACTTTTACCACAAATTTTGAAGCACAAAAGCTGTATAGGTTGTTTTTGTATGATCTACCATCATAACTGGACTAACCCAAACATTTCCCAGCACGACACTGAAGAGATTGAGTGTCCTGAACGGAGCATTGACGTCAATCTCACTGACCACCTCCAAATCCCCACAGTCACACACCAAAATCAAGTGGAAAGCCTTCCAAGAAGACTGGAGGTTATTACAATAGGAGAGCAGGTACTAAATCTGGAACGGGATATTTTTATTTAAAAAAAAACAAAAAAACAAAAAACAAAAAAAAGCCGATATGGGGTGATGGCCAGGTGTCCCCAAACGTTTGACCACACAGTGTAGTGTAGTGCTCACTGAGGAAAGATACCCACCATGCTCATGAAGCCAGGATTACTGAGCAAACCAGCAAGGTCGACGCCACCCATCCCGCCTGTCTGCAAGAGAGAATACCTCAAGTTCAGTGGATTGAACGGTCCGTTCCAATTTTCAGTAAAGCGACTGTAATGTGCAGTTCTGGGAACTCACTGGGCTTGGTGTTTCTTTCACTTTCTGCTCGGCAATTTTCAAATTTGATTTGTACATTTCGTTCTCAGGGTCCAGTTCCAGGGCTTTCTTGTAGTAGCCCACAGCCTCGTTGTGTTTGTTCAAACTGGAAAGCGCCAGCCTGAATATGAAAAGAAGATGAAGCGGATCGTACGGCATTAAGATCACCTGTGACAAACCTTTGATTCATTCCAAAGAATTAACTGGATCACAAAAGTATTAAACCATGTAAAAATCAGATTCAAGCAGTGAGCATTTTTAAAGAAATATGAACAACTCTGTATGTAAACAAATCTAACATTACACTGGCGTAACCCTTAAAACAAGAGGTATACAGAAAACAATTTCTTAACTAAAGACAGGTGAATTTATTCACACAAAAGTACGGCATTTATGAAAATCCAGTTCATTCAGAAACAAATCATATGCTATGAAAGCACCAGAATTTTCCACTCACTAATGTGACAATTAGCTCGAAGGATTCAAAACACATAACTGAAACGTTTAACCCACTGCAATTTGTACATACAGATTGCTTTCAGGTTTAAAAAAAAAATCACCCATTTCGTTTACACACACGAATTTCAGGGATATTTTGTGAGACTCGTATTTTGCATTAATGGATTTGAAAGAAAACACCCCAAAAGACGTTCATAAATTAAGACATTTAATTAGACCAAAAATAAAATGGCACCATACGTCAGGAGGAAGACTCAACGTGCATGTGTAAGCTGATGTGCTGCAAAGGCTGATCTGCATGACAGAGGGAAGGCGCAGGAGGCTCTTTTGCCGGTTAGATCTCACTTTGATGCTTAAAAGCTTTCTGTGAGCTTTGAATTTTATGCAGCTCTGTGGGTGGCATTAAAGCTGTGCTGTGAATATGTTTTAGTCATTTATAGTTGATTAGGACTTCTCAAGATGTGAGCACATGAGAGTACAAAGAAAATCATTTGGAAATCTGGCACAAATTTTGTACTTCCATTACGACAATGAAAAAAAAAAAACGAAAAAAAAAAAAAAAAAAAAACTTACTCATAACTTTACTATACACAGAAATCACAAATGTAAACAGACATCAAAGCAAAAAGGGAACATACCAAATATGAAGTAACTCTGAAAATTAGATTCCTAGAAACATGACTTTCACTCAAGTTGTCAATAATATGATTCGTACTGAAAAGTAAATAATTTATATTAAGTGAAAAATTTATATCTAGAATCTTCCTTCTAGCTGCTCTGCCATAGTATCCAAGATAATGGAGATCCCTCACAGAAGTACTCCGACTCACTTGGAGATGCTCTGCAATATCAGCGGCCGTACAATGAGGATTTATTTCAACAATCCACTCGACAGTCCATAGACACCTGTCAGAGGGCCCAGGTCGACTTGAGCGGGATGCTGTTGATTCCTTTCCTTTGCTTTGAATTGTACAATCACTCTGTTGACTGTAACAAGAGGAATCCCAAGGTTTTGTACAATCATACGCTGGCTATCTACCCTCAGACTGACCCACAATATGCCCTCTTTGAAAATCATACAACTCTTTTGCTTCTGGTGTTCACCGCATGGTTAGTTGCTCTAAACAATTAATATCCTGTAATCTGACATGAATAATAATCATACATTAACAAGTTTGAAGCACCAGGTGGTGTCCACATAGATAAAACATAATGGGGGGGCTATTTACTTTGGAAAGGTCTGTGTATGTACTCATAAGTAACTTTCATATTGTTGTGACTTTTCAATCAGTTCCCGTTTCCTGATGGGAGGTTGTGATACAGAACTGACAGAAAGTTCACGCTTTTTTGCACTTAACCAACACTGATGATGGAAAATCATTGGTGACAATAGGCACTTTTGGACCAAACAGTTGTAGGGATAGTTCTGTGGAGGTCCTGTGAGAACTACACACCTTCGAAGGCCTTTTTTCTGTTTGCATACGCACCGCCAGTAGGAACGCTGGCGTGACGTAAGCCGCATCAAAAATCGCACTGCATTTCCTCCTTCGCATACAGGCTCAATAAACTCTGGACTTCATTGTCGCGCCATTTATCCACATTTCCCCCCTTCATTTTAACGTTAACCTTAAGAGCTGTTGTTTACACACCTAATGTTTTCCATGGATTTAAGGCTGTACTCGACTCTGAATGTTTCCAGTTGAACTGGATTCGGCTGTTCAATACAAAGACACAAAGATTTTTGTTTTTTATATAGCCTATCTGGCAATTAGAAAATCTACTAGTGATGATTTTTTTCAGTGATTGTAGCGAGTTTGACCAACGTCACGTATTCCCCCTCGCCCCGTGTCTCAGATGAAATGCACAGGCTCTTTGTCTGTTCAAAACAAAGAAACAAATAATTTTCATATGGACGATCAGGCAATTAGAAAATCATTCCATCAGTGGTGATTTGTTGTCAGTGATTTTATGATGATTTCAACCCAAACGTCACATTTCCTCCTCTCGTGCTCCGCACCTGCTCTTTGTTTATGTTTCCACCATAGAAATTTGTTAAAACAAGCAGAGCACACATATACTGTTGAAATAAAGCTCTTGTAGCCTTTTTTTTTTTTTTTTTAAAGTTCGAGTTTAGCTTGCCCTCCACTCCACCTCAGGCTTCAGCTTCTCTCGTGTATTAACCACCGCATGTCATGTGGATTTCTATTTTACAAAGCACTGTTTAAGTGTAATGCACACTGACTGATTTAAAAAAAACAAACAAAAAACCCAACTCCGCAACTTGAAGAATCTCACTACACTTACGACTTAATGTACACATTAGGAAATCAGTTTCTATTGTACTGGGAAAGTACCTACCCTGAAGTAAGAGCTTTAAAAAAAAAAAAAAAAGGGTCTAAAAACACCTTTCTAAAAGCTATAATTGTTCCCAGATCCTGCTGGGCGAACACACAAAAAAGTGGTACTTCCTCCAACAGTTCTAAGAACTTCCTCTAGTCCAAAAGCACCTACTGGGACTGAGTGCGGGGGAAGCATTGCCAACATCATCTCAAAAACACTTCCACACATCGATTTGAGAAAGAATATCAAAGTTTCGTTTCGGTCTCCAGCCCATACCACTTTGTTATGAACACTAGACTTGCATGAAGTCTGAAAACTGCTGAGGTCTCTAAAAGTCTAAGAATAAGTGGAATACGCACAAGCAGACATAGATCAGTTTAACTGCATCCATTAAGGCAAAAAACAACAATTTTTTTTTTTTTTTACCAAACTTGCAGGTTTTTGTTAATTTAAACCTAGTAATGACAACGCCTAGGCAATGCACAACAAATGTGGCTCGAAACTTTTCCGTCATCTGGTGGACATGAAAACGCTGGAAAATGTTTTTCCCCCTAGAGAAGCTTACGACGTTACAAATGTTACTGTTGAAGGAAATTACTGGAAAAATAATACCACGCAGATGTTAATCAACAGAAGTGCATTTCACGAAGCCTGCATTTTGAAAAAGTCAAGGTTGTAATAACCCACAGATGATGACATCCATGACTAAGAGCAGCACTGTGCCAAGCCTGTCGGAGCTGATTTCAGAACATGTCGTGTTCAGTTTACTGGAGACATGATTCGCATCTCTGGCAAGTACTCTGACGATTATTCAAAAATAAAAGTGCATGCCCAGGCAAAACAGCTGTACACCAACATGTAGCTAATCATGTTTAGTCAGATCCAATTACTATTCGTCTTACCCCATTCGTCCATATGCTTTACTGTAGTTAGGATCGATTCCGATCGCACGCTCGCAATCCTGAACTGCTCCAGCGTAGTTACCAAGTTTGCTGTACGCAGCGGCTCTGCGGACCACAAAACAAACACAGGACTTTATACACCGAACGTGATAAAACACGTGTTGATGTTGGTTTGAAGAGGCATTACCTGTTGCAATAATAAACTGCATTCTGTGGATTAATCTGAATGGCTCTTGAGTAGAATTCCACCGCTGCACTGAAGTTTTCCACCCTCATTTGGTCATTACCTGCATTGAATACATTTTGTCATTACAGTGGTACCCCGCATAACGAACGCAATCCGTTCCAGCGGCATGTTCGTTGTGCGAAACAATTTCGCATAGACTTCTATGGGAAATTGCGTAATCCGTTCCAGGTCGACGCGAAAAATCGAGACCGCGATGTGCGGTTCGTTGTGTGAACTGCGTTCGTTCTGCGAGTCGCACGCGTTCGCGGCGGCATTCGTTATGCGGAACATTCGTTCTGTAGGGCGTTCGTTAAACGGGGTACGACTGTATTATTAATACAGTGGAACCTCGACGCACAAACTTAATTCGTTCCGAGACTCCGATTTGTTCGCGACCCGAATTAAATTTTCCCACTGAAATGAATACAAATACAATTAATGTGTTTCAGTGTATTATGGGTTTATGTGTGGCAATTAAACATAGAATAAAATTAAAATAACCTGAATTATAGAAAAATAAAACTAAATTAAATAAACAGATGACTTTAATGCGCATTAGCTTTGCGGTGTACATGTAGTTCCTGGCGTAGGTGGACGGTGGCAGTTCTCATGTTTTGTGATTATTTCTTTCTTTATTTCAACTGTTATACACTTAGGCTTCTTACTCTCACTACCATTTCCACTTTCTTGGGACCCATAATGAAGCTTATAGAGCAAAAATTCAGAGAAACACAACGAAAAAAATGTGTTGAACACGTTCACACCACGAGTGCCTGACCAGAACTGAATGTTTGTGCCGAAGCGTGGGTTGGCTGCCTGCACGTCAGTCGAGGATTTGTTCATCGGTCAGTACAAAATCTGTTCGGGAATTTAGTACGTGCATCGCGAGCTGAGGTACCAGTGTACCCAGAATTCCACTACGGTTACAGTCATTATTTTGTAATTATCCCCCACCAAAAGCACAAAATCGTTAACCCTCACACCAGCAACACTTTGCCTAATACAAGGCCCATTTCCCAACATTTATCACTCTTGAACTTCTTTCTTTCTTTTTTTTTTAGTATTTTGTAATGCTTTCCTCATTCAGTTTAGCACATAGCTTGAAAAACACACTTTATGTCCATACCATCACTTTTAAGTTGTTCCGCCTCCGCTAGCTGCTCCTCTGTAGGGGAACTATTGGCTGAGGTAACTTTAACCTGAGGCGTATCTGCTACCTAAAAAAAAAAAAAAAAAAAGAATAAGTTTCTCACAGAACTCAAGCTGTCGAGTAACATTAACAAAGCGGATTTCTAAGACGACCGTGCAAAAGGGCTCGACGTACACTATACAGCTAAAAGTCTGTGTACACATGATTAGCATCCCATTCCAGTTTTAGTCTCCACTTTGCTGTTATAATAAGCCCCAGCTCTTCTGGGAAGGCTCTCCACTAGATTTTGGAGCTGCCACAAGAATATATCCTCATATTCTCATCAGCACATAAATGTATGTATGTATGTGACGATCATGTGTCCACAGACTTTTACCCATAGAGTGAAGATTACCTTGACAGTTGCTGCTGCAAATAATTCTGGCAAGGTCTGACAAACCGCTAAACTCCTGTCCTCGGTTGAGATGCCAAATGCAGTCTCCAGACACTGGATGGCGACTGGAGAGCAGTTTCAAGAGCATTAGTGTTCATTAGTGTTAGAAACAGAATCTACAAACATAACCTTATGCCTATTCCGGGACGTACCTTCTAAACTTTCTTGAGCGTCTGATGACAGGCCCCCGGATGTCAACTGGTCGTGGAGGAACTGGATAATGGAGTAAGCAAGACGCTTTGTATCTGTCATGGTCGGTTGGAGGTTTGGACCTCTCCAGGTGTTTATAGGGATAACTGAAAGACAAAATGAAGGACAGATGACGATATGGCACTCAAAAATGTAATGAATACAAAGAAGTGAATTACAACAATCAAGCTGTGATTGTGAACGATTGCATCCTAAGGCACCCAGCAGCGCCTCGGTACAGACCACCCTGTTCTGATCTGGCTCCATCTGATGAGTCTAATCATGGTCATCAACAGGTTTTACAGCTAGGCGTGACTGATCAGACCTGGCACACATCTCTTTCTTCCTTCAGCTTTAATCAAATGTAATCATCAAGGTCTTACTGAAATAAAAAAGGCTGTTTTAAAACAGATTTAACCCTGGAAAACCCAGACCACTTTATCATAATAGGAACACTTTCTCCATTGACTAAAATGATGATACACACCTGGTGAACCCATAAACAGGTGTTATGAAATGGTCCTTATGAGACCTCGTGGGATGTCCACTAATGTCCACCAACTAATGAGTGGGTTAAATATAAAAGTGAACTAAACATTAGGGTCAATTATGATCTTGGAGCACCCCTGAGGTCATATTTGACCCTAACTTTTATTTCACCCTTATATTCAACCCACTCCTTGGCTGATGGTCATCAGGGGGCATCCCAGGAGGTCTCATAGGGGTCATCACATAACATGCAGACCATTTTATAACATGTAGTAGGAAAGGGTTAATAATAATTTAAAAAAAAAAAAAAAAAAAAAAAAAAAAAACCCCACCACATACACATCTGTTCTGGGCTTCACTGAGTCCGTATCATCACTATCACCCATAGAGATATCTTTCCTACAATAAGGTGCTCTGGGTTTCCCAGGGTTTATTAACCCTTTCCTACTACGTTATAAAATGGTCCTCATGAGACATCCTGAGATGTCCCCTCATGTCCACCAGCCATGGAGTGGGTTGAATATAACTTAGGGTGAAATATAAAAAAATAAGTCAGGGTCAAATATGATCTCAGGGGTGCTCCAGGGTTAAGAAAACAAATAATAATAAAAAAAAAACAATACCATACTACACTCCACAGCACTACAGACTTGAACAGCTACCTGTGATCTTCATTAAGATGTCATGGCACACCGTGTGAACACACAGGCACCACGGCGAACCCACCTCTGACTCAAGAGCTAAAATTAAACCTCCGTGTACCCCAGAGCCAGTTTCCCCTGAACACACGGCTGTGTCCGAGTACCTGCGTGTACAGGAATGCAGTACGAGCCGCTGTGAAGTGTGAGCTGCCCTCGAGTGAACACCTCTGAGAAGGTTCTAGTAAACACGGCTAGTTTTGATGCCCTGTGAGCAAATCCTGTACATTTCTGCTCGGACCCTGAAATCCTAACACCAGCTACAAGTCGGACATTCCTGCCCTTTATTATGACTCCGGCGAACACGTTAAACTCATTAAACCACGTTAGAGTTATACAGCTAGCAAACCTGCCACAGCTGCAGCTCCTTGTCAGGCGCCTAGCATTGTTTGCTAGCCGGCTAGCGACCTTTACCTCAGCGTTCCGTTGTTAGCCACAACAAACTCCATGGATATTTACACCTTCCTCAACTCAGAAAGGCGTTTTAATGTGTTATATGGCGTGTTCTGGTGGTTTTACGAATAAATAATACATTTGAAAGGTCAGCACAGGTTTCTAAAGCTTAAAGCAACCTACTTACTTACTGGCGTCCCACTAACACGAGCTGCTCTCACCGCTGGGTCTCTGTGCTGCTGCTGCTGCGCTACTACTGCGCGAGCTGGGCCGGCCGGCCGACGTAGCCCCGCCCCCTACAGTGAAACGTCATCACGCCATCCCGTTTCCCTTCTTTTTTTCCCTCTTCCTGTATTAATTTTTTTCATTTAAAAATTTTAAAATTCAAAAATTTTTCATTTTTTATTTTATAATTTTTTTTAATTTTTAGTCTAATTTTATGGCGCTTGGAAAACAACGGGGACTGGTGTATTACCGCCACCTCTTGGTATGGAGTGTGTACCAGGACTTCTCCTAAAAAAACACCCTTCCTTCCTTCCTTCTTTCTTTCTTTATTTATTTAAAAAAAAAATATTGTTTTGTTTTGGGGAAAATCCTGTCTCCATATGGTTAAAAAAGTGTGGACACCTGAGCATCACACCTAGCCTATATGTGCTTGTTAAACATCCTTCTCCCAAATCATGGCCATTTTTTGGTATAACCATAGCCTCCACTATTCACCTAGATTTTTGAAGATGGTCAGGCTTTGGGGATTTGTGTTCTTTCAGCCACAAGAGCATGAGTAAGGTCAGGCACTGATGTGATTTGAGGAGCTCAGAGGTCCAATCTGGGTTATACAGTTCATCCTAAAGGTGTTGAGTAAAAGGGGGGTTGAGGTCAGGGCTCTGTGGAGGACACTCAAGCTCTTCCAGTCCAACTTTGGCAAACCATGTCTTCATGGAGCTTGGGTTGCGCACAGGGGCACTGTCATGCTGAAACAGCATTGGACTAATATAAATGTAATGCTACAGAATACAAGGTCATCCTGGACTGTACAGTGGTGTGTGTCTAATGTTGTGGTGAACATGAAGGGTCATTTGACAGCTTTCTATAGTAATAAACACTCATAGAGTGTTCCTTTGTTAGGAACACTATACTAATACTTATGGTGGCCCAGAAGGGCAAAACCTGAAAAAAGTAAACTTTAAATAAAGAAAAGGTCAGCTTTGAAAATGACAAAGTCTACTTTAAATAAAAAGGTCAAATAATCAACTTCAAAAATAACAATGAAAAGGTGGCACAGTGGTGTGATGGTTAGCACTGTCACATCACAGCAAGAAGGTCCTGGGTTTGATATCCACCCCTCCATTTTGTTCTCAAGTTTGGAAAAGTTTTTTGGGATTGCTTGGAAAGTGTTCAAAAAGGTTCTAAATGTGTTTTTCCTTTTGTAAATTTTTCGGAACTGGTAAAAGTATTTGAAAGGTTGAATATTTGGTTTTTAAAATGTAAATTTGATGAAGGAACCATAGGTGAAGACATGAATGTTATGGTGGCCCAGAAGGGGAAAACCTAAAAAAGTAAATGTTAAATAAAGAAAAGGTCAAATAATCAACTTTAAAAGTAACAATGAAACGTGGTGGTTAGCACTGTCGCCTCACAGCAAGAAGGTCCTGGGTGGACCTGGGTGCCTTTCTGTGTGGAGTTTGCATGTTCTCCCCGTGTCCATGTGGGTTTCCTCTGGGTACTCTGGTTTC
>JAQMCW010000007.1:4646394-4661033 GCA_030068335.1 Chrysichthys cranchii
CGTTTTGTTCACCCCACTGAATTAAAGCTGAAAGTCTGCACTTCAACTGCATCGGAGTTGTTTCATTTAAAATTCATGGTGGTAATTTACAGAACCAACATTAGAAAAAAAAGCTGTCTCTGTCCAAATATTTATGGACCTAACTGTATACACGGTTGATGGTTTAAACACATGATTATTTTAGAGGAATGAATAATGACAAATTCACTATGGCTTCCTCTTAGGTGGGTCTGGATTATAGGAACTGTGTTCTGAAGCCCGGAGGTTCAAAGGATGCGATGGACATGCTGAAGAAGTTCTTGGGAAGAGAGCCCAAGCAAGACGCATTCCTCTTGAGCAAAGGCTTGTCTGTGGAGCTGGAGCCAGGCACACCTTGTGCTTGTTGACAAGTTACTATTACAGTAGTGTTACTGGTGCATCTCTGGGATCCGTTAATACACATGAGTACTATAGACTGGTTTACGGCTTACCAATTTGTCAGAATCAGCATCCAATCAGCATTTCACTTCAATCATCACAGGCTATCTCAAGTCCTGTTACTGATTTTATTTTTTTTTTGTTTATTTTTTTTTTATTAAAACCCATCTATTCCTTTTATATTTTACATTTTGGTGTAAAAGAAGAAAAGAAACCGTTATTCAAAAAGAACAACCCGACAACCTCTGGTCACAGTTTCAACCCTGAAAACCCGTTGGATGAATTTCACTTACTGTAATAAAAAATACTATTCAAATCAACAGTGTATTGTGTTCTCATGGATGTTATCCTATATCTTTTATCTAGAGTCACTGGGATTCAATGTGATTTCAGTTCAAGGTGTCATGATGTAATTGTAAAACAAATCTCTGTGTATATCAGAGCTTCCCTCGTGACGCGGTAAGGGGAGCCAAGTCGGAACGGCTCGATGAAGCACATGTTTTCTGAAACGAGCAGCCGAAAGAATCTGACTAGGTTGTCTTATTTCTGAGTTTGCTGCTTGGTAGGCACTCCGGTTGACCACATGTATGTGCGCAAGCTCTGAAAAAGTGACTTTTTCCTAATGTGTCCACGTTAACATTTCACCATCCAATAGTTCTGAATGTGATGAAAATTCAAAAAAACGTATTTAGTTTTTTAGTCTGTCCATCCGTCCTCCTTTGCGCCTGTCCGAGAAAGCAGTAACAATTTCCGCAGAGTCAAACGTCTGAAATAGTGTTGTTTTTTTTAATAGCTGGGACAGTGGAAGAATATTTTAAAGATACAGTCGATCCTCTCATCTACGCACACTGCATTATCGGATGCAACGGACAACATGCGCTGGTCTGAAAACATGATCCGTTAGCCAAAATGTCCGGTATGAAAGTTTAAAAATCCCGGATGTTGCGGTCTGAGTCCTGCAGTTCAGCAATTGGCCGCTAGGGGGTGGTGGCGTGCGTGCTACTAGTTGCTTACAAGTGTCGGTTGAGCTGTGGTTGTTGTGAAGCTATACTGTTTTTTTGGGGGGGGTTATTTGGTGTTTTTCACTGCTTTTCTGCCCCGTGCCATCATTATGCCACCCAAAGATAAGTCTAGTGGTAAAAGAAAGCGTATTGATCTTAGTATTGGCCAGAAATTAGAGCTCATTAAGAAGTCTGGTGTTTCTGTCTCAGTGTTTGTGAGGAGCATGGTGTGAACACACATAAGGGAAATGACATTTACCCTTCAAACTTAGATATTTACATATTTATTTACATTAGTATTTAATGTACTTACCTATTTCTGTTGGTCGTTATGCTGCTTGTCAGGTGTACAGTACTTGGGTAGCACTTTTATGGACCTTAGTGGTGTTTTTCCACTATTTTAAACCCCCGCCCACACACACCCTTCACATCATCAGACTATTCACGTCACCGGACAACCTCTCCCCCCAATGAGTCCGTTAATGAGAGGATCGACTGTATTTGAGGTGTTAAAATTAGTAACCGTGAGCAATTGGCATCGAGTTCTACTTGTTAATTATGAATTGCTCCACAGTGTATCAGAAAAAACAAAACAAAACTAAATAATGTGGATATGACCTAATAATTAGACATGTTTATGTGTCACTGAGCTGTTGCAGAAATAAGAAAGAGGATGGTCTTAGTCATGTTTTACATTAGACTACATTTGACTGAACATTGAGCAGGGTACAAGTGCAAAGCCAACGAAATATAGTTAGCATCTAACCAGACGAGAAAATCCGCAAGTGGCATTAGGCGATAAAGTGCAAATTATGTGCAAATGTGCGTTATCAACCGCATAAATGAAATACAAGTCATTAAAAATAACATGCTGTGTGTTAATGAGCCTGGAAACATGCTGTACGTTAATGTGATTTTGTTGTCAGATGATGAAAGAAATGAAAAAATGAAAGCTTGCAAATAAATTGATCATGTTAGCAAAAAGTTTTTTTTTTTTTTTTTTTTTTTTTTTTTTTTTTTTTAAACTGGCTACTCAATGTTCTCCAAAACATGTTGCGGTCTCTTGATGGTTTCCCTCAGGATTACAACCTTCTGAGGTAGTCTCGATGAGTAGGAAACATATTTCACGCGGCACCTAGTCCCAGTTAATTGACGCAAAGTGTATGTTGGTGCATGATGCAGCAGATGGGTGCTTCCTTCAGCTTTTTTCTTATGCATTAAAAGTAATTCAGTAAAGTCAATGGATTCAGTGGTCCCCTGTAGCGTAACCAACCGACGGTGAGTTTCTTAGACGCTTCAGCCAAAAGATACAGCATTTCTTAAATACTTCAGTATAAACCTTCCTAATGAAATCTCTGCTTCTTAAAAACGAACTTAATGTCAGTAGACTTTTAAGAAACTGGAATTAATGTTCGTTAATTAATTCAAACGGTCGACTAGAGCAGTGTACGCTAAACACTGTGTGCACCCACACACTTCATAATTCCTTTGGGCCAAATCATTTTAAGGGGTCTCCACTGTAAGTGCTACAGTTTGTGCTAAATTGGTGTTTAGCAAGTCTAACCTACAGCTGGTAATTATGTAGAAGAACACCTGCTGCCTTTCCCCGGGGTGTCATCACCAAGCCAGGGAGACGTGGTAAACAAAGGTTCCTCCTGGCATACCCGATCTCGGTGGATAAAATGACGAAGGGGTAGAGCACAAACACTAGGCGAGTACTACTCATCAGACTGTGAGCCAGGTTGCGTGGAGTTTCCCTACGCAAGGGTAAGCAAGTGATGCTGCTTTACGTTTGGGTTTTAGGGTTGCATGTGCTGTGCGGTGCAAATAAAAATGAGGACTGTTCTATGTTGGTCATAAACAGTTAATGGGCTGAAGCTGGGAGAAGTTTGAAGGGTGTGCACTGAGGGATGGATGTGATGGAGCTGAGGGAGGCCCTAGGAGTGGAGGTGCTGCGAGGACGCGACACAAACTGTCCGGAGCCTCCGTCCAACGTAGTGCGAGTGTTCATCAGTTCAACGATCTCAGGTTGGAGTTTCAGGGACGAGCTGTTCTTTATAGCGGTTTATGATTTTAGAAATTGTTTTTTCAAATTTGGAAAATTTTGGTCAAAGTATTTGGTTATTCGATCTTAGACGTTTAAATAGTGATTTATTGTTAGAGAATTACGTGCTACAGTATGGACATGGATAAATAAAATGCCAAAAAATAAATACAAATTTTAATCTGCCTTACTGAAGGATCATTCTTCTGAGCTGTTTTCCTTTTCAAACTGGTCCTTCATCTACCACGTCTATGTAATGCAACAGAAGAACGTTTTTGTTTCAATTTTAAGTTACAATTATTTTGCCGTCTTCTGGATTTCTTTATTAGTCATTTTCATCTGTTGTTGTGGTTTCCTCTCTTTCTATGTACTGTATGTAGCAAGATGACTACTTTTAATATTATACTTTTTTTTTTTTTTGGTCCCAGATCTCAACAGTGAACGAAATGCCTTTTGGGAAAAAGCCTATCCTGAGCTACAAAGCTACTGTCGAAGTCTTGGCTTGGTCTTTGAGGTATGTACAGAATGTTGAGTAATTTGATCGCTGGGAAGTCAGAACTTTGCAATATTTCACCAAATACAAAATGGAAACTCTGACACAATTGTGGGGCGGCACGGTGGTGTGGCGGTTCACACTGTCGCCTCGCAGCAAGGTCCTGTGATCACGAGAGTCGACCTAGGTGCCTTTCTGTGTGGAGTTTGCATGGTCTCCGTGTGGGTTTCCTCTGTGTACTCCGGTTTCCTCCCACAGTCCAAAGACATGCACATACTCTAAATTGGCCGTAGGTGTGAATGTGAGTGTGAATGGTTGTCTGTCTCTGTGCGTCACCCTGCGGTGGATTGGTGACCTGCCCAGGGTGTAACCCTACCTCTCGCCCGAAGTCATCTGGGATTGGCTCCAGCTTCCCCCCGCGACCCTGAACCGGATTAATCGGCAGAAGACAAGTGTGTGAGTGAAACAATTGTAAGTTGGGCAACAATGTGGAGCAAAAATCAACACCAGAAACTTCCTAGTGATTTTCTGACTTCCTAAAGTGAAGAATCAAAAATATTTACAGTCTGGTCCAAAAGTCTGAACCCACATGTGAAAGTGCTTCTATTTGCATTGGTTTAGCTGTGAGAGCACAAACAAACATGAATATCAGGACAAACCCCACACTGAAATGTCTGCCTGGGCACTTCACAAAGAGATTGTCATCTTGCAAATTGCAAATGAAACAACGCTAACCAGTAGCCTTAGGAAACAAGCTAATCTTAGCCTTACATCACAGTAATATGAGATGCACTACACTACACTACACTACAGTACAGTACAGTGTGTTACTGTAACCAATCCCGTCTCAGCTTTGTGCTTAATTGTTTTGAAGAATCAAATCAAACATAAATCAAGCATGGGTAACTACCTGTCAAGCAGAAATGTAGCTAACTTGGCATCCGTTTTTGAATCTTTTCAAAGCTAGTGTGCTTAACTGAGTGAGAGCATGCTCAGGGGAGAGGGGCTATGGGCAGCATGTGCCCAAGCAGTGATAGACACTCCGTCAGACACACCTCCTGGCTCTGATTGGTTCTTTTGATTCGGGCATGGTGGATTCCTACAAATGGCATTAAGAGCACTGGGTGGAGCCGGAGGAGTATTATTTTTATTTCTCCTGCAGGGCCGGACGAGACCTGGTGCATGTGAAGTGTATTAAAACTATCCAGGCAAAGGTACCAAACAAACAAAGGCAACACTGGAATATCCGACACAGAATTAAAAGACGTGGCTATAGTAGACACTCAAGGGAGCTAGTCTAATGCTTTGTGAAGCAGCAAACACACTGAGCCTAGGGTCTGTGTATGTTGATTAGCTGTACCTGCACCTGCACCTAATCAGTAGTCAGGTGATCCAGAGGGCGGGAGATTGTCGGCCATGTTGCTTGTGTGTGGGTTCTCATGGAAGGTGGAGTTCAGATGATTTGTGAGAGTGGGCGTGTCGGCCATGTTGTCGGTGTGAATGTGCCGGTGTGAGCAGGTCTCCTGTGCTATTGTCATGACAGTTTTAGCAAATATGACAAAAAGGTATTTTTATATGGGTTACCTTTTGAAGTTTTAATGACACTGTGCACTCAAGCTGGCATGGACTCAAACCTGATGACGCATAGTGGACCAAATCCATCAGCTCAGTATAAAAAAAAGAAAAAAAGAAACAGTAACCATGAATAGTCATATTGAACTTTTCCTTTGTGTGTGTTCAAATTTCTAAAACTTTCCAACATTTCCCGTTTAAAAAGTGATTTCCAGTGTGGTCTCAGACTTTTGCGCCCCATGGTATGTTCTATTTTCCATTGTGAGTAATGTAATAGACCGAGAACTGTTTTGTTGATTGCCTCTTCGCATGTTGAAACACCAATCCTGAAAATCCAATTTCTCAGTCTGCTGTTTGTGATGTCTCGGTGTACATTTCAAATTCTACTAGGTGGTGGATTTTCAGTGGGGTTTGTGGGATTCAGTCACCGTTGATCACCTAACCACTGAGCTGTGTCTTCAGGAGATACAGTCATGTCAGAAAGTGTCGCTTGGACCTAGCTTTATTGTAAGTGCGGTACTTCATTTGCATCTATGTATATATAACTATACTGACAAATTCTGTCTAATTCTGCTTAATGAGCAGCTGCTTTTCTGTGATACACTTTATAATCACAGGCTTTGGTCGGCAGTCAGTATGGACACAGACCCATTCCTCGCCTCATATCAGAGACTGAGTTTGAGCTACTGCTCTCTAAACTTTCCCAGGACCAAGAGGGCTTGAGCGTACTTAAGAAGTGGTTCATCAAAGACGATAACTCAATACCCCCTAGATATGTCCTTCAGCCAATCACCACACACTATCCTCATTATAATGATGCAAAACCCGAGGCTAGACCACAGCATGATGCTGATGTTTTGTCTTGGAACCTCACTGAAGCTCGGTTATTGCAGCTGTTATGCAGGGCAGCGCTGCAAGCCGAGAAGGATGGGGACTTCGGTGCAGCACAGAAACACAAATTCTTCAAGTCAAGTGAGAGAGTGTTTTGTCAGTTTGTCAAAGTACCACTAACGCTCATGATAGTCCTTGTACATTGAGTGATTTTGCTTTGCTTCATATCCTCACAGTGACCGAATGGGAGATGGAGCAGAGTTTTCTTGCAACTCAAGAGCAGGGTAAGCCTTCACCTGTTATCGTTGTGAGAGAACTACCTCATTTGAAGAAAAGTGACAGCCATAAGCATGCTAAGTTCTTGGACGTCACAGCTGATGGTCTCCTTGACACTGAAGCCCAGGAACTCTTGAGTAACCTCAAACAGCGCATCTCCAGTGCCTGTTCAAATCATCTTACTTTAGAGCTTAGTAAAAATGCTATGGATGTGAATCGTAAGGAGCACAAGGAGTATCTGGAGAAATTCTGTGAACAGATTGTGTGTCAGATAAAGGACAGGATTGCCAAGCAAACTGCTCCACCGACAGGCCCAGGGTGGCTGTGGATTCAACAGGAGCTTTATCATCATGCAACGCTGAGTAAAGACAAGTGTGCTATTTTTATTGGGAGAGATGGTCCACTGGCAAAGCTCTGCCTCACAATGTGGGAGTCAACAAACATACAACATGCACCACTCGTTGTCTATGGGCCTCCAGGAATTGGTAAGACTGCTCTGCTGTGTAAACTGGCCCAGGAGATGCGGACTGTTCTGGATCCACAAGCTGTGCTTGTTCTCCGGCTGCTTGGAACATCTCCCAGCAGCTCAGACATAGACTCTGTCCTAAAGGGGATTTGTTTACAGGTTTGTGGAGCTTTGGGACTGGCAACTCCCTGCCCACAGACTGCGAACACGCATGAGAAGTTGGTAAGGTTCTTCCATGCCATGCTACAGAAAGTGTCTGACGATGGAGAAACGTTGGTTCTCATCCTGGACTCCTTGGATGACCTCTCACGGGTCAACAAGGCTCATAGATTGCACTGGATACCCAAAGAAATTCCTCCTAATGTACATTTGGTAGTGTCTACCCTATATGATGGGACTCCTTTGAAGAGATTGAAAGGTCTAGTTAGGGATGATAACTGTTTCTTTGAACTAGAACCACTGAATTGTGATCAAGGGCAGGGCATCATTAATGCCTGTCTGAACGTTGCTGGAAGGAGACTTGCGTCTGAGCAAACGGATGCAATCGTTAGCAGCTTCCAAAAGAGCGGAAGTCTTTTGCATCTGAAGTTAATGGTGGACATGGCAAAGCAGTGGTCGTCCTGTACCTCCGTTTCTGATACTCACCTTGGCACCTCAGTACAGGAATTAATCGCACTGTTTCTCCAGACGCTGGAAAAAAAACATGGCGAGAAACTTGTCCATCATGCTCTCGGTTACATCACATTATCAAGGTTAGCTGTTAACAAATTTATACGGCTTTTGAGTTGCATTCTTTTAAAATCTATAACAAGCAAAGCGACGCGTCACTATGTCTTCACAGACGTGGCTTGTCAGAGGCAGAACTACGTGATATCTTGTCAGTAGATAATAATGTTCTGGCAGAGGTCTACCAGAGTCGGCTTCCTCCGAGCCACACGCTCATACGCTTTCCTCCTCTTCTTTGGGCACGTCTCAAACACGATCTAAGAGATCATCTCGTGGAGCGTTGGGAAAATGGTATTATTGTGGTAGCGTTCTCCCGAAGGTAAGGTGGTGTTTTACGTGGTTATGACTTTTGGTCATTACTTGCCAGAATCAATGTCAACATTGTTTAAGAGCCTGTGATTTGGTCATGAAAGTTGTAAAACTTCACGTATAATTAGCATAATTTTCTATAGGCAATTTACTGATGTCGTGAAGGCAAAGTATCTTTCTGTGGAGCACCGGGTTCTGATGCACAGCGTTCTCAGTGAATACTTCTCAGGTCAGTGGAGACAGGGCCAGCTCAAACCCATGCATCTGTCATCGCTGGGTACACAACTGAATGCTGACAGAAAGGTACTCACCAACACAGTATTTATTTTTTTTATAGCATGCCCTAATTAAAACTGCATTACACAGTTCAGCTCTTTGTTTTGTCCAGGTCCCACATCAGCCCCTTTGGTATGCTGAAGGAGTGGCCAACCTCAGAATGCTGCATGAACTGCCTTATCATCTAATACACGCAGGCAAATGGGAGGAACTGCGCCACTCGCTGCTTGGTTCGACCCGGTGACAACTCTGATTTATGTTATAACTCTGTTATAGCCGTATTACTTATATGTCATGTTTCTTGCAGGCAGTTTGGACTGGCTGTATTGTAAGACCCTTAGCTGTGGTGTGGCCAGTGTAATTCAGGACCTGTCACTCTGTGTGGACATCATAGACTGTCCTGAGATCCAGCTGATCAGGGACTGCTTTCTACTGCTGAAACCTACGTTAGATTTCATTGATGGACACACAGGTGAATGTTGATCTGCATTGTAATGAGGGGTTTGTTAATGTAAGGAATGAGGCATGATTGTGTGTATGTGTGTGTGTGTGGGGGGGGTGCTGTTATAGAAAATAGCTGAAATCTGGTCATGTGATGCAGCCTACAATGGCTTAAGAAATACCTAGCTAATACGTTTAATAAATATTAACCCTAAAATAACAATAATAATAATAATAATAGTTAATAATAATAATAATAATAATAATAATAATAATAATAATTATTATTATTATTATTATTATTATACTAATAATAGCAACAATAATAATAATAATAATAGTTGTTGTTAATAATAATAATAGCAATAACAACAACAACAATGATAATGATAATTGTTGTTGTTGTTAATAATAATAGCAATAATAATAACAATAATAATTATAGTTATGATCATAATTGTTGTTACTGTTATTATTATTATACTAATAGCAATAATAATAATAATAATAACAACAACAACAATGATAATACTACTACTACTACTACTAATAATAATAATAAATTGAAAGACATTTCAATCATTTCAGAATTTTAATTATGTAGTTGTTATTAGAAGGGATGCTTCGATACCGCTTTTAGTAGGAGTACAGGTTTTTTGGTACATAGTACCGACACGGTACCAAAATGAATAACCTCCATAGCATTAAGCAATCAGGGCCATTAGAGAACATTTTATTCAGCACTGTTTATGTTAGTTGCTGCCAGTTTAATGATATTATGCCTTTTAATCAGTATCTTACATAATAGAGAGCTTGAACCTTATCCATCAAATGCACCTTGATTCGCAAGCGTCATGTAGATCCGAATTGCACCTGTCTTAGAGCTCAGTGTGTTCAGCAGTGAAGTGCTCTCATGCGAGACTAAGTTTCTTTTTAATGACCATGCTTGTGGATGGTCTGCATTGTCAGGACAGCGGCCATTGCAGTGTCTATTAAAGATACTGTATTGTTTAGATGCTATAAGATATTACTCGGGTTACATATATTGAAGGGTTACAACATTAGCATGGCAAAGTACACTAGGTTTACATCACAGTTTCATGTGATATTGAAGTGCATTAAGAGGATACCTAACGAACATGCTAACAGGTTGAAGCATCAAAGCATCCCTACTTATTATCCTTATAGTTAGTGAAGATATTATTTTATCCCAGTCATCACTGTTCATTCAAGCTAGAACCTAACTTTAGGTTTAGTATACTATGGACTAACCTAAACTAATCTTTTTTTAAAGACTTGCCCCTTCTGTTCACTGAGATCACTGCCAGACTTCAGGCTTTGGCTCCTGTGTACCCTTCGCTGATTGGGCGCCTGTGCTCGCAGTGCGACGACTGGTTTGTTTCTTGTGCAGACCCTGTGCTCGTGCCCAAGAACAGCTTCTTACAACCTCCTGGAGGACCTCTGCGAAACACCCTCAGTGGTTCTGCAAAAGGTATATTACAGACAGTACTTTAAAAAAAAAACAAAAAAAAACAGCCGATTATTACAATAATCCCCTGCTATATCGTGGGTCATATTTCGCATCCCTGGCTATTCGCAGATTTTTATTTCGAATATATCTTTTTTTTTTTTTTGTGGATTTCCGTGGTATTATAAAATATAAACATTAATTAAAATGGAGTAAAATATTAATAATATATAAAAAATACAGTACAGTGTAGAGCATATTTACACAAGAGACAAAGAACACACAGTGTTGTTGACGAAAACGCGGTGTGGGGATACGGGGAAAAAAAATGATGGCTGTAGGAACGAGTCTGGCCAATCGGAATGCCCTATTCATTTAACCTTGGTTGTGATTGGCTGTTGGCTACGATGCATACGGTTGGGGAGAAGCAACCAGCATTCGCCGAAATATCATCAGTGCTGGAGTTCCCATATTTCTACCTTGAATGAATTTCTTTTTATTCAACATCCTTCCATTGCATTTAGAAAAATGGATAGAAGATCCGTATAGAAAAAATCCTAGGCTAGGCTAGTGTACTACATACATACAGCACCTAAAATATAAGTCCAGGCTACGCTAGTATAGTATACACCGCATTACAGTACTCGCCATAAATGTGACGTTTCTACAAATTCGACACAAAATTCACCTCGCTGTACGCTCGCAAATGTTTTCTTTATGTCTTTAATTGGGTCTAGAAAGCATTTAAAGAGTGTAGGAGGATAATTCAGGGTTTAAACTATTTTAAAAAAAAAAAGCATTTAGGGGTGGCGTCTGTGTATCGCGGATTTTTGACTTTGGCGTAAGGTTGTTGAACATAACCCCCGCGATAAATATATATTTCCTAAGCACTACAGGAATCAAGATTACTTCTATAACTATGGTCACTGGTGTCATGTGATGATTCTTAGGTCAGTATAATTAATATGCCATTGCCCACAGCACATGGACTGCTGTCTATTCTCTCTTGCTTACAAAGGGATTACTGCAGTAGATCTTTATTTGGAGCGAGAGCTACTGATGGCAGGCTCCGTGGATGGAGAGTTGATTGCCTGGGACCTAAAGTGTCTAGAGATGCTTCATACAATTGAAGGACACACAGGTGAGCTGACTCTTAGGCTGTCACTTTTTTAGATGGGAAAAAAAAAACATGCACAGAATTGACCTCGTGGTATTTATGTATTTCCTCGGTGCAGGTGCAGTGCAATCAGTGAAGCTAATAAAGAAAGGTGAACACTGCTTGTCATCTGGACTTGATGGCTGTCTTAGGAAATGGAGTCTGCTCACTGGGAAACAGCTCTACTGCATTCCCGCGGCGGTCTCAGTACAGCCCTGGCCGAGTGACCAGATCCTTGTGCTTGAGCCTAAAGCAATGATTATGTCCAACACACAGGGACAAGTGCGCCATCCATCCATATAGGATCTATCCTTTTGTACAGACAAGCCCAGTTTCGTTGCTAGAGTAGAACGTTACTCACCTACTAGGGATATTTACTTATTCAATCTTCTGTCTCTGTTGTGTATAGGTCAAATCATGGGATTTGGACACCGGAGAGCTTCTTTATGAAGTCGATGTGAAAGGAGAATGTTCAATCCTTAGTGCACTGGGGGAGGAAGGGGCAGTCATGTCAAGTGATGGCCAAATCTGGATCTTTGATCCAGATACTGGGCTGGAAAAATCCAACTTTAAGCTCACCTGCGATCAGGGTTTCACTGTAGCCAGCGTGCTTTCACTCCCTCGACATGGAAAACTCCTGATTGCATCTCAGGGGTGCTCGCTGAATTTGGTAAGATTCTATTGTACCATGCGTTCTCGTGGATTCATTTGTTCGCCGAGGCTGAATCCCGGGGAAACTCTCATTTTTAGCTAGATTTTGTATTTGTTTAGTTCGTTTCCTGGTAAATATTGTAAATGTACTCCATTCATTGGGTGGAAATGATGACGGCAAAGGTAAACAACACTTGCAACACTGTAGAGAAATCAGCGAAGAACATAACTAATATTGAGATAGTGGGGAATAATATGAAAATAATTAGCTAACAATTTAAATAGAGTTTTTTAAAAAGCTAGTATATTTGTGTTCAGTGCCTCCTCTTTTGTTTTGTTGTGTTTTGTTTTGGCCTGTTTTGGGTTTTGACCTGAATATCTAGAAAATCTTCTGCAGAACACAAGCTCTGTCCTCCGGAACTCATCTTTCCATCTCGCGCGTCTGTTTAGTAGCCACCTGTAAACTATAAGCTTGATATATATATATTTTACATTCCATTGCATTTAATTTAACTTAAAATATTAACAATGATAGATACGACAATTAAAACCATGCCCTGATTCATAGCCCAAAATCATTTTTACAGCCTCTTTATGAAACTGGTTGCTTATCTTCCTAACGAGGGGCAGGGGGTAGCTCAGGCGGCTAAGACATTGGACTACTGACTGGAAGGTTGGGAGTTCAAATCCCAAAGCTGCCACTGTTGGGGCCCTTGAGCAAGGCCTCAAAATGCTCAGTTGTATAAATGAGATAAATGTGAGTCGCTCTGGATAAGGCTTACACAAGTTTACAAAGTTCTTCTTCTTCTTTTACTTTTTTTAAAAAACGAAACATTTCTATGCTTGGTTTAGGGTGTAGCTTTTTTTGTTCTGTAAGAAGATGCGTCAAAAGTAAAACTTAATTCTTGGTCATTTTTGGCTTCTTGCCAAAATTCATGCACAGCAAAATCCATTGGGTTTTCCTAAACACACACACACACACACACACAGTCTCCCTTACTAATTTTGCAACCTTTCCCCATTGTACCTCAGCGTAACCTTCCTGTTGACCTTTATCTCTAGGTCTCAGCCAGTGGTTCGCTGTCTGACGTTGAGCTTCCTTCACCTGCTTCATTCATGTGCACTTCAGAAGATGAAAACGTGCTCTTTGCAGGTAATTCTGCTTTTACATCATTTTGTTCAACAGTGTACACACAGAGACAGAGACAGAGACAGAGAGAGAGAGAGAGAGAGAGAGAGAGAGCATGCATGCAGACTACTATTCTTTCTCATCATCCTCTTGCTCCAAGGCTGTGAGCGGACACTGGCTGTGCTGAATGTGAATCCAGACTCTGTGCATAAATCCCAGGAGCTCCAGCATGAAGCCACAGTCCTATCGGCCGTTTCGTACAGTCAAGGAAGTAAAGTGGTCACCGGATCCCAGGATCAAATCATACGGGTCAGTTTCGCTCAGCTGAAATGGCTTTTTCATGTCATCATTCATTCATTTTAGTGTTTAGTCAGAGCAACACAAGAAAGCCAAATAAATGGCCTAGTTTCACAGATTAATACTCATTAAATTAACGCTGATTTGATGGCATTGTATCGCACAAAACGGGGAATATTTGATCAGCCGTGAGATGTTTTTCTTGTCAATTGAAGGTTTGGGGTTTAGTCACTGGGCATCTCCTGGACTCCTTCAGTGGGATGGGATCTCCTGTCACCTTCGTGTCTGTGTACAGCAGCACAATCATCTCAGCCTCGACCAGGTCTGGTCACCTGAAACTCTGGCAGCTGGACTATAATCCCAAGCACAAAATCCAGCCCTGTATTCCTGCCAACTGCCCGCGGGTGGTAATATCCAAAGATGGCAACACGGTACATTTCATCAGAGAAGAGGACCGAGCCAAGGTGTTTGCATGGAACTGTTCTGAAGGTGAATCATGCTGACATTTTTCACATTTATAATATTTGTAATGGTTGTTGCCATTTTGGGGCTCTAATAAGTGCCCACTGGGTATCACATACAGTATCACTATAGCACTTACCTGTGCACTTGCTAAAAAATACAGTGGACCCTCGGCTCACGAACGCATTGGATGGTGAACAAATTAATCGCCGTACGAACTAAATTCCCGAGCTGATTTTGTACCGACCGACGGACTAATCCTCGACCGACGTACAGGAAGCCGGCACAAACCTTAAGTTCTGGTCAAGCACTCGTGGTGTGAACGTATTCACCGCCTTTTTTCGTTGAGAGTAAGAAGCCCAAGTGTATAACAGTTGAAAAAAAGTAAGAAAACATGAGAACCGCCACCATATCCCTCCGCCACCGCTTCACACATGCTTCACAGGACAAACATTGAGTTCCGGTCAAGCACTCGGGCAGTGAATGTGTTCAATGCATTTTTTTGTTATGTTTCTCTGCATTTTTGCTCTATAAGCTTCATTACAGGTCCCAAGAAAGTGAAAAGTGGAAATGGTAGTGAGAGTAAGAAGCCTAAGCGTATAATAGTTGAAATAAAGAAAGAAA
>JAQMCW010000007.1:4661133-4678129 GCA_030068335.1 Chrysichthys cranchii
TTTAAAAACATGTTTTGAGGCTGAAACACATTCATTGTATTTACATTCATTTCAATGGGAAACACTGATTCAGGTCATGAACAAACCGGGTCATGAGCTGAGTCTCGGAACGAATTAAGTTTGCGAGTCGTGGGTCCACTGTACATCAAAATTCTTACCCCTGTAGAGATTTGTTTTAACACTTAAAATTTACTCATGAACTGATTATTGTAGAAGTATTATTGGTGGACAATATATACATAATTGGCAATAGTGCAGCTGCAGGCTAATCAGTATCAACCTTTTATGCCTTTTTCAGTTGCTAACCTAATTTATGCAATTGTGCAAGTACAGTCGAGCCTCTCATCTACGGACACCGCATTAACAGATGTCGGATGCAACGGACAAAATCTGCTGGCCTGAATACATAATCCATTAGCCAGAATGTCTGGGACGAAAGTTTAAAAATCCCAGGTGTAGCAATCTGAGTCCAGTAGTTCAGCAATTGGCCGCTAGGTGGCGGTGGCGTGCATGCAACTAGTTCAGGAGCCATGGAGGGCTGGTGTGGGTGCAGGTTTTTGGGATGACCTCTCAATTAGCCAATAATAAAGCAGTTTAGAGCTGTGGGAGGAGTCTTTTTGAATTGCTAATAGTAAGCTGCTTACAAGCGTCGGTTGAGCTGTGGTCGTTGTGAAGCTGTACTGTTTTTTCGGCGATTTCGGGAAATCGAATCATTCTTAAACAAACACGCCTTCATTGTTTACATGACATTAGTCCAACTGAAACTATTTACACGCTCCTCAGGTGTGTCCTCCGATACACTGGACGTGTGCTCCGAAGTGTGCTGCATGGAACTAGCACAACAGAAGCAGCTTCTCTTCTGCGGCCTCTGCACTGGTACCGTATTCATCTACCCTTTAGCCTTTCCCCAAGAGACCCTGTGCCTTCCCCCTCCCGAAAGCCTGCCCACTGTGCGCAGCATGGCCATCACTCCCAGGGAAGATAAGATTGCTGTGGCCTATGAGGACGCAGTGTGCTTGTTCGAGATCACTGCGAGAGACAGCTTTCCATGCGTCGAGGGCCCGATCCATAACTACTCGCTCTCCCTGCTTCACTCACCTGTCTCAGCTATGGCTTTGCTGCCTGACTGTAGACTCCTATATGGCACTTTCGGAGGGGAGGTGGCAATCTACGACTTCAAGATCGCCACAGCAGCAGAGCTGGATCACCACGGGGCTGCCATCACCTGCATTGCACTGGGGAACTGGGATAAACACGCTCTGGTGGGATCCGAAGACTGCGTCCAGAAGCTTTGGAATTTGAGTCCTGTGTTGCTAGACCATACCATGGAGTACAAGGTGATAAATCAGTCCCAAATAGTTGCTAATGCTAAAGAAGTTTTCTTTTTTAAATCTGCACCTGCTTTAAGAACCTGGTGGATACATGTGAGTTCCACGTTATTGACGGAGAGCTCTTGACTGCTTTTGTGTCTATATTATTAAACAGGGTTTCTACTTCGAGGGCATTCTGTGCGCAGCCTTCTCTATAAACGATAAGTACGTGTTTACTGGATCTCGGGACAAAACCATCAAAGTCTGGGACGTGTCTACAGGTCAGTGTTGCTCATGGTGTAGTTTAAGGAAGGATGCAATGATGAGCAAGGTCAGTAGTGTGAGTAGGGGAATAATAAACGTGGCTTACAGTAAATAGAAACCTTAACCGTGATGTAAAATATAGTAGACCTGCCTTGAAAGTAGCTCCAGTAGCAGCCAGTGATGTACTGTCAGTTTATAGTTGATGTGAAACATAAAATAGATTTTGCATAAGCCAAGTATTGTAATATATTTCCAAGTGAATAATTGGACTTTTTTTTTTTTTTTTTTTTTACAGTACATCACTGAATGTTTTCAGTAACATAGTAAAAATATTTTTATTTACTGGTTGCACTTACTGTAACTGCATTTACTGTATGTGTGATTATTGCGTAAACTAAAATAAAATATAATCCATGGACATTTTAATCCAAAATTGAGGCTGAATACAACTCAGCAACTGAAGGTTCAAGGTCTGGCACAACCAGGCAATACTGGAACTTGAACACACAATCTTCTGATCTGTAGCTTAAACCAGCGAGTCACCATTTCCTTCAGCTACTGCTAACTGATTTAATCACCTATAATTCAACACCCCCCCCCCCCCCCCAACAAAAACAAAAAACAAACAAAAAAATAATAATAATTTTAGAGCTTTCCTGAAACAAACTTTTTCCTAGTATACAAAACGAAATTCAGTGAGGGTTTGTATTTGCCTAAAAGAGTCGCGGGGAACAAAAGCAATTCACTGATTCGCAGATATCAGCACCAAATGTTAGATATCCCACCATGCATTGTGGGTTTTTTTTCTGGTATTCTACTATAAACCAGTAAACATTTCTGCCTTTTTTTTTTTTTTAAATGAGACACTACAGTGAACGAATAAATCTGTCCATAATCTGAGTCATTCAGCTGTGCTGACAGCCTTTGCTATTGCAAATCTCAGGAATTTCTGACTCAGGCATGAGCAAATAACCTGATTTTTCGAAGGTGAGAAATCTGACAACCTAAACATAAGACTAAGCAAAGGAATCACTGAACGAGAATCTTGTTCTCAACAGAAATGAGCCAAATGACTGGCTTACAAAGTTCTCGACACCAAAGTGAACAAGATGTTCCAAAGATGATTTGAGTGGGGTTTACTTGTTTGACATTTTACAATACTAATAATAGCTTGTTTTTGTGGGGTTTTTTTTAAATGTCACTTTTTCCCTCACAGACATAGTTTAGGGATGCTGAAAACAGTATTCAATCAATCAGGCGGTGAATCTAAATGAATCTTTTAGCTCTTCAGACACAAATGATTCGAATGAGTTGATTCAAAAGATTCGCTAAAAAGCCTCAAAGATTTCACCCGCACTGAAATAAGAATATCATCACTGATCACGATGTGCTTTTCTGAGAGTACTGTTGGTACTTCTACTTGGTAACACAGTAAACTAAAGTAGTTTGCCCTGGTATGTTTTATTATAACCTGCACATGCTTTGCATAATTTTACTGTGACTTGATTTGTTGTTCTAGGATCCCTTTTATACATCCAGTACGTTTATGCTGCAGTCATCAGGATTACCCCCTACAAGGATGGGTTTGTGGCCGTTTCGCAACTCGGCTCTTTCATCAAGGAGGGCTTCCGTTGTCCGAACACACTGACTCCAGGCTACAACCCGCTGCGTAACTTCAGAGCTCACTATCGCGTTACTTCACGCGAGAGGAGTCTAGAGGCTCCTCAGTCTGTGAATATGGGGCTCCACAATTACAATCCAGCCCAGTTTAACTTCATGAACATACTCAAGACTAAACAGTCCAGCACATGTGTCCTTCTATGAGAAAGCCAAATTTGGGGGCTTTATTAGTTAGAGCAGGGGTGTCCAAGCTTATCCGCACAGGGCCGGGGTGGGTGCAGGTTTTTATCCCAGTTAAACAGAAGCTATACCTGATTCCACCTGTTTAACCAGTTGAGCTTGGCTTTCACTAGACGCAGATTTGGCTTCTGTTTGGTTGGAGTGAAAACCTGCACCCACGGCGTCCCTTTACGGATAAGATTGGACAAATCTGAGTTAGCGCATTATTCATTTTAGGGGTCAGTAGTCTTTCGTTTCGGAAAAACAAACATTGGGAGTGTATTGCAAGCACGTCATTGATAAATAATAATTCAGTACAGTGGAACCTCAGTTTTCGTCGGTAATCAGCGAAATCCGAAACCAACGAAAACCGAGGCAGTTATTTCCATATGAATCGATGTAAATCCAATGAATTCGTTCTAGACACTCCAAAATACATACCAAAATAAACGCAAAGTAAACACATTACACTGAATATGTGCGCAGTAATCACTTACATGTAACTGTAGTAATAGCACTCGCAATCAATAAAAGAAAAAGCACAAAAACACCGGAAAGCAACGGAATTGTTTGGCGAGACGCACGGGGTGACTGAGCAGGAGAATGCGCAGATTGCCCTTTGTTTATTAGTTGTTTTCGCAAAATCTGCAGTGAAATCCGACGGAATCCGAGGCAACCCCCGAAAACCGAGACAGATTTTTCGTGGAAAAAGTCAACGAAAACCGAAGGCAACGAAAACCGAGGTACCACTGTATTGAATGTTTTTTGTTGACACTACTGATGTTTAAAAACATGGAATGATGTCAGACCAATTCCATTTCTTACAAAATTAACATTGATCCCATCACTCATATTTTAACGCTTTATTTGTTTCATTATAATAATAATAAAAGTTTAATCACAGCCTTCCAAGTTACAGAAAATGTTCACGTTAGTAGTTCTTGCATGCATATAGCCTATATACAGTACATAATGAATATAAATGTACTATTTCAGACATGCTGTATATGTTATGAAACAGTTATGCCACCAATGAGTTTAGATATTTGGCAAGATTCTCTAGTATCACCTCTTGTTCGGCCTATAATTTCCTTTAGACTTCTTCTCCTTTGCCTGGATTTGGCTGAGCTGAACAGCTGCCAGCGCGACCATAAATATCTGAAAGACATTATTAAACAACATTAATAAACCACGAAACATAGTTGACACGCAATAGTGCCACCAAACTGTAAAAGCTTATAGAATGACTTTTAAAACCTTTCATGCCGACGATACATAATGATCAAGCTTTAATGCCGTCCGTATTTATTCACATGTACTTTACAAACATTATATTAGCAATCATGTTAAAAAAAAAAAAAACTCATTGATAGGATGTTTGTTGCTAAAATTGCGATGTAGACACCAAGTTGCTATGTTTGTGCGTTATTTCCTGATCAGAGTAAAGACCTTACCCCTCGCAGTTGTTAGACTGACTCTTATTTTGCCTGATTTTGAATACATTTGTGTATAATCTAATATTATTCTGCTGTTTGCCTTTTCTCTTGGTTGTAATTGCGAAAACACACAAGTCACTACAAGATCTCCCACCGGGAATGCATTGCCTTAAGGCATTGCATAATAAGGTCTCAGTACATTCATGATGTAGGTGACTGCATGAGTCAACTTTGGTTAATTCCATTTCTGTGAATTTCCAGAGAAACATTCGAAATAAAAAGTTTAACGGCAAGTCTCACCTCGAGGCAGAGCAAGCTAATGCTGATCCCTCCAACCAGCAGCAGGTTCTGTTTCCCCCACAGCACTATTTTCTTCAGACAGCTGTTGATATAAATGCGCTTCTTGACTAAGGAATCTTCCATCGCCTGGGTTTTGTAGCCGCACATGGAGTTGAACACCGTCTGCAAAGAAAACCATACATCAGCGCCTCATAAACACCAAGTTATATAAGTGCAGAGGTTAACAGGACGGCAGAGAGAAGTTTGTTAGAATTTACTTGAAAGCATGTAGATCTTATGTGGTCTGGGATGCAGTGAGTAAGACTTTCACCCAAGATAAATGTTGGAATATTTTAAAACAGAGACATTAAATGTAGCAAAAAGTGAGAGATTTTCTTTACCTAAATAAGACAAGACAGGACAGGAAAGAAAAAGAGAGAAAAACGGCAGTGACTATTATATTTTTTGACTATTGGGAAAAGGTTAACCCCTGACCCCAACAGCCATGCTCGGAGTATTGACCCGTTACATCCCTCCCTATGGGACGATGGAGGAAGAAAGGATGTGGAAAATAGCATGGTACAAAGCATTATCCTGTCATTAAAAATCTATGAATACCATTGAGTGATCTTGGGTTATAAAAATCTACACTTCGAAAGTTTTTAATTCTGTTTACAGCAAGCGTCTGAACAAGGAAGAGTTTCAACTTTTCAGACTTTTCAGGTGATTTACAGGTTCGCTTTAGAAATTTCTAAGAAACGGATAAACACATGTTTTGCGTTTGGGGGTTAAGACGTTGGGCAACTGATCAGAAGGTCGGGAGTTCATATCCGAGCACCGCCAAGCTGCCACTGTTGGGCCCTTGAGCAAGGTCCTTAACCTCAAAAATGCTCAGTTGTATAAATGAGATAGAAATGGAAGTTGCTCTGAATAAGGGCGTCTGCCAGACGACGGTAAAAATGTCATGTAATGAGTTGGCAATTATGTAAATGAATAGAGGATGGCAGGGGCTGATAGTGTGAGGATTGTAAAACATTGCAAAATATAAAAAAATCTGAAATAATATGCATGACTATTCTATCCTGACACCCCCCGCCCCCCTTCATTTTTCAGAATATTTACATTACGGTCTAGGAAACCCCACTGGATGTTCCTGTGGCTGGCAAAACAAATTCTGAGCTTTTTGGTCTAAAACATACTTTGGCATTTTTTTGTCTCCCATTTTGGTCAAGTGTTAATTCCCACCTCTCCTACAATACAACAGCTACCAACTGGAAAGGGTGAGGACTAACATGTGCTTCATCTGAGACACGTAAAGTCAGACAACGGCATCTTGTCAAACTGCTGCTCATGCTGTGTCAAGTGCTTTCTGCCCTCTTCTGAATACTTGAGCTCACAGGCACCCACGATTGGCTGGCAGAAACAGTATGCCACTCCTTCGTCCCAGAGAGCGCAGCCAGTTTTGTTTGTCGGATTTCGATTTCTGAAACATCTCAAACCTACATAAAAAATGTTGTAATAACGCCTCTAAATTCACCTAGTTTTTCTGCAAAGATCATGTTTAGTAAATAAGGAGCCTGTAGGTTATTAATAAAGGCTGGCGTACATAGACAGTTATATATTTTTTCCCCATTTATTTGTTAAATTATTAATTTATTTTATTTATTTAAGTTAAATCCGATTCAAATCAATACATAGCAGCTCCTTTTAGACAATCAGTGTATGGGTGTCTTTTGTGAAACTGGTATCTTTAAAATGCTAGAATTTCAATTTCAAAATGCTAGTATATAAATTTTTAAATATGACCATGTGAAAGGTCGCACACACTGCCACACACTGATAAATTTCTTCTGTTGCTGATGAAGATGCTTAAAATGATTTGATCTGTGTCCGGTGCATTACCGCGTTTTGCTGTCGTACACAACAGGAAAAAGGCACGCCACAGGCCTCCAGACTGGGGTTATTCACAGAGCAGTTGAAATATTCATTCTGAGACCAGTCTGAGTAATAATTCACTCCGCAACACAGGAACTGCAGTGGCATAAACAAAGATTCACCACATTACATGACAATAAAGGGGAGAACTGTAATCTACATTCAGAGTATTTTACATTCAGTGCTTATTTATTTGATCCCAGGTTCACAGTCTTGCTCATTATTCCAATAATAATGAATATTTGCAATATATACTATATATATATATATTTACCTTTTTCTGCACAAAGTCAATCACATTTTCTAAATCCATGTCCTCCCGATATAATACAATAGCTTTCTTCATTAGCAGTTCTGTCCTCTGTAGGACCTGGGATAGGGTTAGAGACAAACTGATTAAATGATCATTTAAATCAAATCTAGTGATTAATTACAAGTCTGCTGGAGTGACTGTGTACCAGGTCTGAGAAGAGAAAGCCCAGAACAGCAGCAGCAATTTGCAGGAATACGATGACCAACAAAGTTCCTAAAAACTGAAAATATCATAGAAGATACCACATGTCAAATTCACAGTGAGATTTTTTTTTTTTTTTGGAAAAAAAAATTAAACTAAAAAAATAAATATAAAACAAAATGAATCTGAAAACAGAAATCACAAGCATGGGCGTTCATTGAAATAATTTGCGCAAATTATTTGCAGGTTTGCATCCCATTATGTTCTTTGGATAAAGAATAAATGCATTTGCGTCAATTTCAAGCTATTTTAAAATCAACTGAAAGTGGGTTCTGTAATTGTCAGATATTGTCACGAACCTCTTTGTCTTATATACATTTTCAAAATGTTTTTTAGACTATTAATATCCTTTAATAGCCAGCATTATTTAACCACACTGATAAGTGGCCATAGGGATGTATGTGGTTTTGGTTTGGACAATGAAGTAAAAAATCCAAAATGATCTATATTTAATTTGTCAGTATTAAAATCAACAAGATTTTTTTGCTAAATGTATGTGCACAGATTAGGGGAGAAACCCAATGACAAATATCAGTACCTATATGTAAATTTAAACCTAAAGAGGGTGTGGCCCCATTCTGAATTTTTAAAAAATATATATATAATTATGCCTCCCAGAAACACTGAAAAGCTGAAAATGAAAAAAGAAAACAAAACAAACAAAAAAAAACCCATAGGCAGAACTGCTTGAAAAAGAAATGTCAGCACTTTCACCATGGTGTGTGAATTCCTCAACCTCAGCCCTCAGCTACATCACTTGAGTTCATAATTTGTCTCAATTAAAGATGTTTGTAATCCCACTTTTGCATTTATTCTTTTTTTTTTTATTTTGTACTTGTGCCCTTATGGGCGGTACGGGGGTGTTGTGGTTAGCACTGTCTCCCCACAGCAAGAAAGTCCCGGGTTCGATCCCTGGGGTCGACCTGGGTGCCTTTCTCTGTGGAGTGTGAATGTTCTCCTCGTGTCTGTGTGGGTTTCCTCCTGGTACTCCGGGTTCCTCCCACAGTCCAAAGACATGCACAGAGGGGATTAGGCTAATTGGATACTCTAAATTAATTTTAAACAGACTAGTAGCCTAATTTGAACTGCAGCAATCCTAACCAGGCAGTTACTAAGGATAACTGAATGAAAGCTGGAAATGTATCATGCAGCATCACCTACAGTCCAATCTGAGGTCTGTTTTTTTAGTCTTAATTTCAGCTTTTTAAGATGCCCAGTGACCCTTTCTACTGACTTTTATTTCCATCGAGCACATAGAGCACCCCCATTTTTAATACGTATTTGTACCCATTATCTGTTCGAGCCGAGTAATGTATTAGTATTCGCTTAGATCCCTAGTTCAGAAGAAATTCTGACAAGAAAAGCCTTAAATCTGAACCACTAAAGAGCCCATACTGCACATTAACGCAAACCCAACCTGACCATCAAAGAGCTGAAAGGGTCTCAAATAAAAACCCCAAAACAAAACAAAGACTTTCCATCTGATTCCAAAGGCATAAACGTATTTAATAAGTGCTTATTAATCCTATCAAATCTTGTCAAGATGAAATGCACTACTTGAAATGTAAGACACAAGAACAAAACCCTTTTGGCTGTTGCTTTAAATCATGCAAGGCATTCCCAATGGTCAACCTCACCATTTTCAGCAGTACGGCCCCATCTCGCAGCGCTCCGAAACACCCGAGGAATGTTACAATGAATGTGAGGGATCCCACAGTGAGCAACAGGAGAGCTGGATCTGTCGCCAGAGTATCCACTACATCTGTAAAACATGATATTCTCTCTAAGCTCAATCCCAACAGCCCAGCATACATGTAGCAGGTAGAAAAAGGCAGGTCATGTGATAAGAAGGGCAATTCAGTACCGTTTTCCTTGGCTACTTTAGCATAGATGCCCACAGCAACCATTATCCCACTGGCCACCTTGAAAATAAAAAAAAATTTAAAAAAGCATATATTTTCATTTAAAATGTCTTGAAATAAAAAACATTTGTAATCAAACTACTAAATAAGACACTGCATTTATTTAAATGACTAAACGAATTTCTGCTCACCCCATGCTTCCATGATAAGGTATTATAATGATGACTTACCCAGAATATATAGCAGCATACAAACAGAATGTACTTAGTAGCTTTGTAAACTGTCATCACTGATATTTACTTTTATCCACTGGTAAGTTGTAAAGAAAATGAAAAGAGATTTGCGTGTAGCCCGACATATCCTCCCGAGTTCCTTGTTTTTACACTACAGGCGTGTCATGTCTTGTCCCAAATAGCTGCCTGACATTATGATTCCACATCGTACCCGAGCTGTACGCCACTCTCATATATCTTTTTCCAGAGGAATGAAATATCATCCTACATAACATGCTGAAATGACACAATCAAAAGAAAAACGTGAAAACATGCATATACAAACTTTACATGAAATAGAGGAGAATATTGTTAATGTACAAAAGGAGCTGTGGAGCTCTCCTCAACCTCACGGCAGAAGTCTTATGGATTCTTCCCTTTCCAAGTGGTCCTACTCCAGATCTGTCCTCCCCTATAGCCTATAGCTGGGAGATCTCAGAGCTGTCCCTTATTCATGAATGCCCTATTTTTCCTCAGCATTTACTGAGTTCTCCTTGCTATATCGCCACCGTAAAGGCCATTCCAGTGCTTTAATAGTTCCTGAGTTATGATGGCCCGACTTACGATTTTTCGAAGTTACGATGATGGTTGCGATGCACTAAAAATTGTAAAATATTTTGGAAATATTTTAAATTCATGGGCAGGCATTGCTGGCAGGCCAGCGTAACAACGTATGACGTACACGGACGTTCGGACGACGCCTGGAAATACGCGGATGATCACTTGCCTCGTGTGATGCCTCACTCTGTGCCGCAACTCACGGAGTTACCTTGTGTATCAGTGTTCTGTAGAGTGCATTACCGCGGGGTTTTTGTGTGCTTCAAGAGCTAATTTTAATTCATACCCATGTCTGAAACAGGAAAAGTCTCCTGGGTAGGCAAGGCTAAGCTGGGATAAGCTAGGCTAAGCTATGCTGAGATACCTAAGGTAGACCAAGTGGTTCAACACAGTTGTTCGACATACGATGGTTTCGACTTACAATGGGTGTTGTAGAACGCATCTCCATTGTAAATTGAGGACTACCTGTACGTTAGAAAGCCAGTGGAAGCCTTGAGGGAAGGAATCACCATAAAGAAATATTCAAGCACCAAAGGTTCAGGAGATCGGAACAATGGAAAATCTTAATACATCAAAATGCACATTACCTTCCCCAGGTGTAACCTGACTCTCACTCAAAGTCAGCTGCGATTGGCTCCAGCTTCGTCCCACGACCCTGAACGGGATTAAGAGAAGCAAAAGACGAGTGAGTGAAACCAAGTGTGAATTATTGCTGGCAATTTTCAAGTTGTTTTGTGGGGGGGAAAGGCCCGTGGTGTTTTGTTAGAGAGATTTGACCAATGTATATGCGTTGTATCTCTATAATATCTTTTAGAGTTCTTGAGAGCTAAACTGGAGAATCTTCCCTACCACTCTGGCAACCCTGCTGTCAGGTCTGTTGATAAAGTGGATTAAGTGGATGGAAGTCGCAACTTGGCCCGTCAGCAGAGCTCCGCTTCTTTATCTGTAGCTTGTTTACGTTAAATTCATGTACATACAATTAATCGTTTAAATCAAAGGAGGAGGTATCATCAATGGTATTTGATGACAGTTTTATACGATATAGGTCACCATGTTTTCCTTGTTTTCAAAGCTGAAGGCGCGCGTGGATACTTTTCTGAACGAGAAGAACTTTGTAACTGATATCCTCAACAAAATCGAAGAAAAGACTGGAATAAAGAAGCGTTTGCTTGTAATAGGTAAGGCGGCGGTGTGTTTGAAGTCACAAAGTTGGATTAAAGTTAAAGTTATCCTCCTACAAAACGACATATTCAGATGGGTTGAGAGAGACAGACGACAGGTGGAGTTAAGTTAATCCTGTGCTTAAGAGCTGGAGCTGCGAGACAGGCCTGCTGTGGCTGTTTATTTACAGTAGAGTGCAAAAGTTTTCATCCCCTTGGAGCATAATGGTGATAATGATTTAATTAGTTAATTAAGTTAATTTCACAGCATGTTCAAATTCATTTCTACTTCATTCAAGTAATATAAAGCATGTCACACAGTGTATGTTAAAAATATTTATTTGTAGTGAAAAAAATATCAGTTTAAGTTTCAAAATGTTTGGATTATCCATTTTGACATACGATTAGAAATTTTTTTCTCAGATAACTCTCCAATAATGATCAATTACAAAAGATCCTGAATGCTGAATACATCAGTTTTCCTGTCAATCTGAACTAAACTACGTTCGGTATTATTAATCGATGTAGGATTTAGGAGGGGTTTATGATCAGAAATGGAATAGAGTATTCGTAAGTATTTTTTATTAGTGTGTAATTACCTGTAACTTCCAATCATATTTTCGGAAGTTTAGAATCAACGCTTTATATCTACATAGGAAGCAGGTCCTCTTCCACAGAGCTGCCATGTTTCACAACTACAGTAACCCAGAATGGACAAACAAAAAATGAAATGAAATGAAATGAAATAAAATAAAATAAAATAAAATAAAATAAAATAAAATAAAATACAATTAAATACAATTAAATTGAATAAAATAAATAAAATAAAATTACACAAAATAAAAGAAATAAATTAAATTTAAATAAATTTAAATAAAAACAATTAAAGACAATTAAATACAATAAAATAAAATAAAATAAAATTAAATTAAATACAATTAAATTAAATTACATACATTAAAATAAAATAAAATTAAATTTAATAAAATAAATTAAAATTAAATTAAATTGAATACAATAAAATAAAATATTTAATTTAATTAATAAAATAAAATAAAATTAAATTAATTGAAATAAAATTAAACACAATTAAATACAATTAAATTGAACAAAATAAATAAAATAAAATTGCACAAAATAAAAGAAAAAAATTAAATTAAATTTAAATAAATTTAAATAAATACAATTAAATACAATAAAATAAAATAAAATACAATTAAATTAAATTACATACATTAAAATAAAATAAAATAAAATGTAATAAAATAAATTAAAATTAAATTAAATTAAATTGAATGCAATAAAATAAAATAAAATAAAATTTAATTTAATTAATACAATAAAATAAAATAAAAGTAAATTAAATTAAATTAAATTAAAGTAAATACAATAAAATAAAATAAATATTTATTAATTTACTTTAATTTTATTTTATTATATTCAAATAAAATAAAACAAAATAAAGTAAAGTAAATTACATTAAATATAATTAAATAATTTATTTTTAAAATTATTAAATTTTATTTTATTTTATTAGAATTTTATTATAAAGTGAAAAGTGGAAATGGTAATGAGAGTAAAAAGTCTAAGCATATAACAGTTGAAATAAAGAAAGAAATAATCGCAGAACATGAGAACCGCCACCATATCCCTCCACCACTGTCTACCTACGCCAGCAACTACGTATCCATCACAAAGGTAACGTGTGTTAAAACCAAACCAAGGCTAATACATCAAAACAAGAAACAACAAGACGATTTCAGAAAAATGCCGCAAGTTTCTCACAGTATCCGCTGTGATGAAAGATCAGCTTACTAAAATGGTGCCCATAGTGTCGAACTTCCGTACTTCCTAATATCAACATATTTTCCGGCCAGTAATCCATCTTGCGCGTAGTGCTCTAGAATCTTTGGTTAGCACTGTCATCTCATAGCAAGAAGGTCCTGGGTTTGATACTGAAACATTTACTTGATTGGTGCTTACTCACTCAGTCCACCATCTCCTGCTGCTTAATCCTGTTCAGGGTCGCAGGAGGGCTTCTGTAAAGAAGACACAAGGGAGAAACCCCCATTTTGTTCCAGTACTTTTGCTCACTTTCCTCTTTTTTTTTTTTTAGAAAAAGAAGAATTAGTTTGTCACAAATAACATTACAACAGACTGAAATTGTTTTCTTTGCATATGCCAGGTTCTTAGGAAGTTAAGGTCAGAGTGCAGTGTGAGCCATGATGGTCCTTGTTCCAGGTCCCAAACAGTGGCAAGTTGGCATTACTTCCAGTCAGTAAACCAACTCAGTAACCACTGAACCAACTCTGCCCCTAAAAAGTTGTCTCCATTACAGAAGGATGAGCTAAATGGACACAAAGGGCTCGTCCGGGATTTGAACCCGGGACCTCTCGCACCCAAAGCGAGAATCATACCCCTAGACCAACGAGCCAACCACACTAAATTCTCATCACTAAAGGTGCCATTTTCTAAGTCGTTCAACACAGTTGTAAATATCAGGCAATGAAAACTGAAATTTTCATCTATCTATATATAATATAAAATTCTTTTG
This sequence comes from Chrysichthys cranchii, assembly GCA_030068335.1. Lineage (NCBI taxonomy): Eukaryota > Metazoa > Chordata > Actinopteri > Siluriformes > Claroteidae > Chrysichthys > Chrysichthys cranchii. The sequence continues at coordinate 4,675,117 of JAQMCW010000007.1, forward strand.
GCGTTTGAAACGGAAATGCCGTGTGACCACAGAACATATTATACGTGCGCATGACCGGAAACAGCGTCACTAGCGCCTACATTTGAACTAATCACTTCGTTTGTGGACGCCGTTTTTATATCGTCTTTACGAATCGTTATTATCTGTGTGAGAGTTATTTTACTGATATTGAAAAGAAGTAAACACCTATTTGGTAAGTCATTATTTAAGAAAACTTTGATCTAAATATATAAAATTCTTTTCACGTTTGAAACGGAAATGACGTACGACCACTATTTGTTGAAAAATAAAATGGGTAATTAACAAACATATTTTATAAGTACTGCATTTTATTTTTTTCCCTTGCGCTCAGTACGCGAAGCCACTGCGTAATCAGCTAGTTGTCTCTTATTTGTCTTTTGATCTCAAACCCAAATGCTTCTATATTATGTATAGCAAAAATGACCTTGCCATTCCAATACATTTTGTCAGAAGGGACACGATTTAGAATAAGTCACTATATGGTTGATCAAAACAAAAAAAAAACACTGAGAAATTGTTAAGAAGAACAAACTTTATAAGGAACCCCTGTACTCATTCATACAGTTACCCAATTAGTCAATTGTGGCAGCAACAAAATGCATAAAATCATACAGATATAGATTTTCTGCTCCACCTGTCTCCCAAAATATGGCACCTGGTGGATTGATTTTACTAAACTACCCCTGTATGTGCATTTTTACATGCGTGCAAATGTGTGTGTCAAAAAAAAACAAAGGAAGAGAAGGAAGAAGAGAAACCTAGCAACTTTGAGAACCCAAATTTTGAAATGGTGAGAACACATTTTGAACAAATCTCGCGAATGTGTTAGCATCGACCATCAAAATGAGGAGAAATGTGATCTCATTGATTTGGATCGTGGAATGATTTTTGGAGCCAGACAGGCTGGTTTGAGTACTTCTGTAACTGCTGATCTATTGGGATTTTCACATATAGCACACTCTAGAGTTTACTTAGAATGGTGCAATTAAAAAAAACATCCAGTGAGCAGGAATTCTGCACACAGAGACACCTTGTTGATGAGAGAGGTCAGCGGAGAATGGCCAGACTGGTTCCAGCTCACAGACAAGCTATAGTAATTCAACAGTCCAGGCTGGTGGAGGTGGTGTAATGATGTGGGGAATGTTTTTTTTTTTGGCACACTTTGGGCCTGTTAATACCAATCAATCATCGCTTGAAAAACACAGCCTATCTGATTATTGCTGCTGACCATGTGCATTCTTTCATGAAAACAACTTGCCATCTTCTAATGCCTACTTCCAGCGCGATAATGCACCAGGGCGCAATTCAAAAGTCGCCTCAAACTGGTTTCATGAACATGACTATGAGATCAGTGTTCTTCAGTGGCCTTCCCAGTCAACGGATATGAATACAGTAGAACACCTTTGGGATCAGGTCGAACAGGAGATTCACAGCATGAATGTTCACCTGAAAAACATTTTACCGTCATTTGAACATGGACCAGATTCTCGAAGGAACGTTTCCAACATCTTGTGGAATCCATGTCATGAAGGATTCAGGCTTTGTGGCTGTGCCACCATGCTGCACTCCATACAACTCTTATTTCCCATGGCTATCCTCTATTGCTATTGATAAGCTCATCTTTAAGGCTCAGCCATATATTGATATTAATTGATATTAATACCCTCAAAAATAAAAATGGTGTCCTCCAGTTAAACCTACAGCACAATGTCCTCGAGTGAAAAAAGAGCTACAGTAACACAACCCAGTTATGTACCTGGACTTTTTAACTCAGTTTTACACACAGCCCATCTAATTTGCATCATAATATTATCATTATTTGCAGTCGTTATTATCAAATCAATTCAAGAATGAAATATTAATTAGCTTATTATGTTATATATCTTTTGTGTTCATAGGAGCTGCCTCTGCAACAGGACTGTATTTAATGGTTGGATATGGAGCTTCCCTGATCTGCAACCTGATTGGCTTTGTTTATCCTGCATACTATTCGTAAGTGTTTAGAAATGATGATGAAATTATGAAAATGATTAATGGCTGACTTGGAGCTGACAGTGTCATGGTTTGCTGCGTCATGTTGCTTTGGACTGATTTTTAGCATCAAGGCTATTGAGAGTCCAAACAAAGACGATGACACACAGTGGCTAACTTACTGGGTAGTGTATGGATTCTTTGGCGTGGGAGAATTCTTCTCAGACATCTTCCTGTCCTGGTTTCCTTTCTACTATCTGTTCAAAGTATGTGTGTTATGCATGCACTCCTAGATATGGTTTCATCCAATAATGAGAGAGGGTTGGTCTCAATGGATACCTTTTAAAACCGATGCATTATGCATTATTATGTTCTCAGTGCCTGTTCCTGCTATGGTGTATGGCTCCAGTGCCCTGGAATGGCTCTCAGGTGTTGTATAAGCGTTTGGTGCGACCATTCTTCCTTAAACATGAAGCCACTGTGGACAACATGGTTTCTGATCTGAGCGGGAAGGCCATAACGGCTGCAGAAACTGTTACAAGAGAGGGTAAAGGATGATATTTGCTTTATTTGTCATAGAATGAACAGTAGTGAACCTAAGTGAGTTGTTTACACTAAAGTTTTGAGATGAGCTGATCTCTCTCTATCTATCTATCTATCTATCTATCTATCTATCTATCTATCTATCTATCTATCTATATATTTAGTGGAGCATAATATTAATACTATTCAATTACCGTATATCTTCTATTAGTAGCCCAGGCGTTTATTCCAAAAAAATTTTTTGGACGGCCCGGCGTTTATTGGAGACCGGCGCTTAAAGGAGACAGGCTCTTATTCCCTTCTCAGACAGAATGGTGATGGGTAAACGGAGTTCATTTGGCAGTAAAATACGGTATGGTACCGTGTATTAATCATCCACACTGCTCCAAACGCGCTGCTAACATTAGCTCCCTAACAACAACTAAACAGCCCATGAGACCCACTTCTCATAACATCACACCATATATACTGTGCACGC
>JAQMCW010000007.1:4682802-4694074 GCA_030068335.1 Chrysichthys cranchii
CATGTTTTTGAGGGCTGAAACACATTAATTGTATTTACATTCATTTCAATGGGAAAAACTGATTCGGGTCACGAACAGAGTCTCGGAACGAATTAATTTCGTGAGTCGAGGTCCCACCGTACTTTATTTGCAGATGCCCAGAACAGTGTAAAACATGATTAAATTCTTGTCTACTTTATTGTGCTGTTTGGGCCTGATACAGTATAAACTCTGCTTCTACCTGGAATACTATTTCTTAAATGTGCGACCTTTAACGTCACCTGTCAAGCTGTACAGGTGTAGGCTGTAATGAACCTCGAATTACAGTGCAAAAGCTCAAAGAATAGTTTACAATATAGTTCTTTTATAGTCTTTTGTATTTTGGAAGGTTAAAATATCAAGTCAAGTTCCACTTAAAGGGTTTACAATTAGTACCTTTGAACACAGGCAATTAAACTGAATGGAAAGGAAGCAAGAAACGTAAGAATGAAATTGACACTGAGGCTTAATGTGAACATTTATTATGGAAATCAACCATTGGCCATCAACGTATAATACTGTTGGTTTCAAATACATTCAGTGTTGAGGGTTTGGCAAGGAAGCCATAACATCTTAGTGTACGACAGTGCTGAGAGATGGATTTCTAGATTTTGCTCCAACGACAGTAGTCAAGAATAACAATCATAATGTTCCTGCTGATGCTTATTTAAATGCATTACTACATGAAGCTTTTTCACTTATGGACCTGTGGCTAATTTCTATACCTCTAACAAGTGAGAAATAAAGGAATATTACATTTGATTCATTATTTTTTTTTTTTTTGTAAAGATTTGCCTTTTTCTTCTAACTTCACTTTATACGCCTGTAATATTCAGAAGATTATTTACCTGAATGATTGCCGTCTAAACAACACTCTGAATCACTTGTGTTTCTTGGTTGTTTGAATGTGTGTTATTGTGAAAAACTGACCAATCTGTTGCAGCGATGGCTATTGAGGCTTAAATGCATACAAATGGCTTTAATAGGTTTAGGGCTGCTATATTGAGTCATTATGCTGATGCATTTATATGTAGAGAGAGCAACAATGAGATATATCTGTTTAATTCGTCAAAGCCCATTTTAGTCGATCAGCTCAACATTTAGCTATTTGAATAGACCTGCTGTAAAAAATTAAAAGAAACAACTGTTGTCGGTTGTCATCCACTTGTTTTGTGGATTTTAGCAATTGCCTTTGAATTTCAAAGCAACATCAGTTATACTTTCAGTTGATCAGAGAGGTTTCACATTGTTCTTCTTGAGAATTTTCCCCCAAATCACATTTGATTTTTCTTGCTTTTGATGACACAAGCATACCTGATCGTACACAAACTGACATTACCAAAGCATTCAACAAGCAGAAACACTGTACAACCACCTAAGTGTGTTATATATAATTGCTGAACAGTTTAACAAGTAATAGAGATGTGTGTGATTATTTCCCCCCTCCATAATTTCCTCTATTTGTATTCTCAGAGGAAAGATTGTTCAACATTAATAACATACATACATATGTGCACTAAGTGACTATTAAGCATGCATGCAATAGTGCCACAGGGTACTTTTTGCTTACTGGGAAGCATTAGAGAGACTTCGTCTGCAGTTATACACAACAGCGTCACTAAAATCCAACATTACATTATGCTCTTGCGCTGCTAAGTTGGGCTGATCTACCACAAATATATTTATCTGCAATAATAAAAGTGAAGGCTAAGGGCTTTTAGAATCATTGACAGTGTGGGATAATGGCATACAAGAAGTAACTGTATACTTGTAAAGCGTACGTGTTTGGGTTTCGTCTCTTTTGCACTGTAACAGTCTTCTCGGGTTTTAGGTGGAACGTCCTTTCAGTGAAGAGTCTCTTATATTGGATGATTTGCATATTATTCTTCATGAATGTAGAGCTGTCTACTGTTGTCCTTAAAGTAGAGTGTGTACTTTGTGTGATTTAGGATTTCCAACAGAACAAGCAATGGTTCATGTATGTAACTTTACAAAAATTTCAAAAAAGGACAGCTTCATGGTTATGGTAAGGTCCGCATGTAGCTTAAATCCATTGTGTTTTGATGAAAGATTCTACTGTTCATGCTAATTTGTCAAGACCCAAATTCCAGTGAGAAAAATACAAAACCCATGAATACAATGTTTGTCAAAAGCAACATCCGAGGTATATAGATAATGTTGCTCAATAAACCACCTGAGTTTTTATAGCATCAGGAACAAGTCCACCTTGCAACAATGACAGAAATTGAGCACTACGATTCAAGCTTTTCACTTGACTTCTCAGGGATTGTTGGTGCTTGGCTCTGTGTTTCTAGAGAGCAGTAGGATATGGGGCTGGGGACATAATTGAATGGAGTCACTCTGACGGCTTTGCTGGGAGCGCTCTGACGGAAGGGACCTATGACCCCACTATGACTGCTCTCTGCCGATTGAAAGGTTGAGGTGGAAGCTGTGCTGTAGTTCTTGAGGGATCCATCAGAATCTCCATCTTGCAGGTTATTCCCAGAGGCCAGGCTGATCCGTCTGAGAAGGGCCATCTTAGCTACCTCTTCTGAAATCATAGAACCATTTTCAATTGTAGGTGATGTGCTTGAGTTGGTTTTATTGTTTGACAAGTCCTCTGTCTGAACCGTTGCATCACTTGTCTTGCGTGATATAAGCGTAATTGTTGGTAATTTTCCTGGAAGTGGTGGTGGCATTGGTTTGTGCCCTTCAGGGGAAGGAATCAGAGGGAGTGCAGTAGGTGGGAGAGTGCTCTTTAAAATCTGGGGAACATCTTCGTCACGGATTCTCCTCCAGGTGACTTTATTGTTATTATTCCGTGATCCAGCTCTGTTCTGCCTTTGTTTTGTGTCCTTCTCACTCTTGGCCCTGACACTTGAGTCTGAAGACGATGAGCGCAATGAGGAGCGACTGGTAACACGGCTTATAATATTGATGCTGGGGGAGGAAGAATATCTTTTGAATGTATCCTCTCTTGTCTCCCTTAGATGTGACTCGGGTACAGTTCTTTGAGGTACCCTGCAGGGACTTTCTGAACTGGTTCTCCTTGTTGGACGTTTGACTGTGAAGTTCGTGTCACTGGAGTTTGCCCGTGGTAGTACCATGGTCTGCTTGAGGACGCCTTGTTCATGACCATTCCTTGGCCCTTGGGGTCTCTGCACTCTTCTTAGACCTTGCGCTACTGGTTTCAGTTCTTGGCAGCGAGAAGAACATAGGAAAACTGCTGGGGCTCCTGGACATGTTCTTCGAGGAGACACATGTTTGGACGTGGGAACAGATCGTGAGCAAGGAACATTCTGTCTTGATGATTCTTTGATAAAAGTTAGTTGCCTAAGGAAACCATTGCGATCTGATTCACCACTGCATGAATGAGCAGAGGTCATGCGAACTAATTCCAGTCGATTGGCTGGTGCAATTCTCTTCCCTGATAACTGACTATTTTGTCTACTAATGTTAGTAAGCTGGTTAGTTACTAATGGTGAAATTGCTCTTGACTGCTTTGATGCATTCTGCATGAATGGTATTCTGACAGGGGATTTCTGTGTTTTGCTGTCAGCAGATCTTGGATTTTGATTAGACATGGAGGTGCCTCTCTTTTTGTCCGGTGGACTGTCTGGATCTGAGCTCACAGATTTCTGATTTTGTTTAACTGTTTGGGTCGTGGGGCTTACTTTTTTCTGAGGTTGCCTTGAGGGAGTTGAACTTTGAGATGAACCTGATGAGGAACTCTTTGGAATCCTGGCAGGAGGAGTTGAACTTCTCTTGGGCAACGAAAACTGAGTAGAGTCACTAAGGTGCCCCAACCTATGAAGGCTTCTGGACCGGTGTTGAGCTAAGGAAGGATTTTTTGGGCCATCAGGTATAGGAGTCACCTTCTTAGGTGGTGGCCGCTGCGAAAGCACTTTCTCTTTCTTGGGTGTGTATATAACTGTTCTGCCTCTGAAGACTACAGGCAAGTTTGGCACTGGTTTGCGTGGGGCAAAATCAAGTGGCTTATTAGCCTTTTTGTTTTCTTTGACCACCTTCTTCTTGTCATTAATGTCAGACTTTGGGGTAAAGCTGGATCCAGATATAAACGAAAGAACAGAGTCTGATTCTGATGATGGTTCCTGGGACTTTGAAGCTTGTAACTTTGTGATTATTGTATTTGCACCCTCCTGTATTGCCCTCCATTCAACACTGTTGAGATCTGAATCTTTATCAGATACCATTTCTTCACTGTCCAGGTCGTCTTCAGGATCCCAATGCCCAGCTTCCTTCTGAGCATTTTTCTGTTTTTGTTTAGCCTCTCCTTTCCGTTTTCTGATGGCTTGCTTTTTCTTTTGCTTTGGCATAGCAGATGTTATGCATTTTAACAAAAGATCGTCTTCCGAGTCCAGGCTGACAGAACTCGGTGAAGTGTTGTCTTCATATTTATTTTTACCTTGCTGGGATTTTAGGGTAGACTGCCTTGTGCTGGATATTACATTGTATTTATTTCTCAACTTTACGTGCTGAGTTTTCCCCTGTTCCTCAAACATCTCTACATCACTCAAAGAGCTGAGAGATGAGCTGAGAGAATAACATGGTGGTGCTTCTTCCAGAATTAGATTTTGCTTGATTCTTTGAAACCCATGTCTCTGAAAATTGTCCACTTGACCTTTTGAATTAGCATACTGGAGACTTAGATTATTTTTGTTTAAATTATTAAACTGTTTCTGTCTACTTCTTGTCATCACCCCATCACTGTTAGCCAAATTATTATCGTGGAAGCAATACATGGCCTCCTCGGTTGCTGCTGGATGCTTGGGTTGAAAAGCTGCATTTTCTTGCGTTCTACTTCTAGAGTATGACTTCTGATTTTGGTACACCTCTTTACTTTGCTTCCTGATTGGAAGTGCTATATGGGGCATACTTTGTGACAGACTCTGTCCCTGCTTTTGTATTTGTCTGATTGGGGACTGGCTTTGGACTCTTTGCTGAGTCATCTTTGCCGCCATTTCCTTACTTTGTATAAGTAATCTTTGGGTAGGAGTTATATGTTTAATGGTTTTGTTCATTTGGTTTGTCACTGTTTCAGACTGACATGCCGTTTTAGGTGATTTGTGGAAGCGCGAGAATAGACGTAGCTCTTCAATTCTTTTTGCCTCTGAATCAATTAGCTCCTGTGTCTCTTTATTTCTGGAACGCCAATCTCTTGACCCTTTCACTTTGAGGGGGTACTGAAGAGTCTCATCACTTAAGGAAGTGGTGCTTGAGAAATAAACAGGAGTACCTTCAGCGGAATCGGTGTAGGAAGAATCATCATGATGAATATCTTTTGCAGACATTCCAACCTTCCGCCCAGAACACATCTGATTGTTATTATTCTGGAGCACCATGTACACTGGTAATTGCACAGCTCTTCGAGCTTGGGTGTTAAGTGCTGGGTTTGAGAGTGTAGGCATTAAAGCGGGTCTTACTTTCTTAAACCTTGATGGCATGGCTGAATTGATACACTCTTTGAGAATTTCAATGTCATCATCTGAGTTGCCCTCACTGTACTGATCTTGATCCATACATGATGGATAATCAGCAGGATTCCTCTTACCAGGGTATACTGGATCATTGTCTTGCTGATTTAACAAAGGAGTAAGTTTGAGCTCTACATCTTTTTGGACATAGTGCTCATGCAGAGGAAGGGCACTAAGGCTAGATGCACAAGAAAAGTTCTCTAATGGCTTTTCAACAGTGAAGTAGATCATTGTATCTAGGTCTTGTGGCAAGTTAAACCTTTCCTTCAAGTCAGCAATTTCCATGAATTTACGCAAGCCATTTTCCCACTGGGCTCCAACACCACCAATATTTTGCTGCTCTGGTCCACCCGCTTCAGCACAGCATGGGGTCTTACTGCGACTTGGTGGCATGGTTTGTCCTGGGCTGTCCGGGAGATCGCTTGGACTCACAGTTCCACTTATCATTTCACTACAAGGATCACTTTGTATAGAACTGGCAATTGATGGGGACTCAAAGCTACCCAGTGAACTTACAGAGCTACAACGACTCATCACAAGTGGAGTCTCATGAAGGTAGTTGTCAGAGGAACTGGATGGAGACCTGTCCTCATGTATGACTACTGATGCTTCCCTAAGAAATGTCTTTTCATGTCTCATTGGAATTGCAATGGGATCAGAAGTACTGCTAGTAGTGGGGCAAGTTTTCTGCTCCGTCATAAGCAGTTGACTGTCACTGAAATCCTCTAATGTTTCGTCTTCTTCTTCTTCCTTCTTAATTATATCACCATCTTCTACCTCAATAATTTCAAGGGATGAGTCGCTTTCTAAATCATTTTCACTTTGTCCATCAAGGTCCCCATCACCAGAAGAAAGAGAGGACAGAGAGCTACAACGTGAGAAGCAGATCGGTGTATTTTCCACTGAGTACTTTTGTGGTGTCTCTAGTTGACCTATGGGACTTCTTGAAGTGCCTATAGGAGAGAACTTGGTAAGACATTCTCCAGTTGTGACAGTGGGGACCCATGCTTGTTTTGTCATTGCCTGGGACTCCTGAGCATGGACAGTGCCAAACATACCATTCTGGGATAGTGGAACATGCTGATAGGAGGGGGAGAGCTTAATGGTAGGTATACTGGCATCAGAAGATACCCTGGTTGATACAGTTGCTGGTGTAGCTATAAGAGGTTCTTGGGCTTTTTCTTCTCCTGTGCTACAGTCAGGCAATTTAAAATCTTTTGCCATGTTAGAATCTCTCTCGGGTATCTCATTATGGCACATTAATTTGGATAAAGTGGCACCACTATTTAGCAATTCCTTGTGAGCCACCTTGAGTTCAAGCTTGTTTGGACGTCTTTGCTCTGTTGACCTTATGGAACCTTGAATCTGATCATTGCGACCAGAGCACCCGTCACTGTTACTACCACTGTTAAGGCTGTCATTAGATAAACTTGAGTTCACTGTTTTTAGCCGCAACAGAGCATGGGCTTTACTGAGATGGTCTTTGTGTGAGAATGAATTATCAGAAAGAGGGCAGGGGGAACATGGCTTAGCTCGTGCCTCATGGAGATCATCAGGGCCATAATTCCATTCTGCAAAATGGTCCTCAGAACTGAGACTAAAGCTGTCCTCTGAGGATGTGTGCATGGTAATATCCTCCACTAGCTTATCGATTTTAGCCACAGTGTTGGTGATCTTTTTTGCTAATTTTTCAGCTGCCATGGTCACTTCATCATCAGGAGGCTGAGGTGTCTTCTTATCATCTGTCGGTAATGACTCCATATCTCGCTCAGGTTCTCCCTCCCTCCTGCGGGGCTGATTATGAAGGAAGTTTGAGTTATTCAAGAACATAGACAGCATGGAGAATGTCCCTGTTTCTATGTTACTCGAAACATTTGGGGCCTCGTCATCGTCAAAACATCCAGAATCTGAGGCATAGTCCTTGGCCAAGCTTTCAATATGTCGTAGGGGCTTGTTAATGTTCATGTGCCTAGGGCTTTGCTTCTCGATTGACTCAAATGTTTCTGCCAGGTGCTTTGCATCTAACTCGGCCTCCAGTGCCTTCTGCTTTCTCATATAGAGCGAGGGCATGCAGGAGCCTGGTGATATAACAGCAGTATCTTTATACTTGAGTGGACGGTTGGTGAGGAGATTTCTCAGAGCAGCGGCACTCCCCATTGCTATCATTTTGTGCTTTGAATGAATAAGATTACGCAGCATGCTAACAGCTCCTAGGTCCCACAGTAATTCTTGGTCCTTTGGACATCGAGCAGACAGGTTCCACAGGGTTCCACATGCATTGCTCACAATTGTTAAACTGTGCGATCGCAGGTGTTGTAACAATGTCTGCAGGCAGTTGTGATCCCTAAGGACTTGTCTAGTGAGTAGAAAAAGGGAAAATATTAGTGATGCAATTGAAAATAGGGACGCGAATAAAGCGTTAGTCCAACAAGAGATCAGAGTGGTACCTGTAGTCATCACGGGTAGCAATAAGACTGGATACATTGCGCAGGATACCTCCGCCACTTTCAATGATTGCCAGGGAGTTGGTCTGACAATGATAGGTAAGGGTACTGACCAAAAATCCTAGAGCACCGTTAACGGAGCAAATTGCCATCTTGTTTTCAGTGCTATGCGCCGATAAATTCCATAAAGCACTTAACACACTTTTAAGGGTCGATTCCTGTATAGAGAAATGAAGCAGAAGCTTTAATGCACCGTACCATACAAATAGTGTGACTTGCTTGCTTTGATAGTTGTATTTTACCTTTGTAGCCTGAAGTGCACAGGTCATTAGTGCTGATACACTGCCCACATCACGAAGGGCTCTTTTACTGGTAATATCAGCACGCCATGAAAGGTTCCTAAGAATACTTGAGACCACCTATAGGAGACAAAATACGGTACATCTCTTAAGGCCTTTAACAAATGAATAAAACATGTCTTTAAAAGGAAAATAGAACTTTAAAGGGAGCATATGACTTACCTGATGTAACTCCTCACTATCAGATGCCAGTTGAGCAACAATGGCTTGAAGACAGCTTTTCTTAGAGCAAAGTGTTGCCTGAAATGAAAAAAGCAAAAAAAAACCCCCCAAATCCATCAGTTTGAAACATTGCAAATTTCTTTTGTTCTACATTGAATCTCTGTACTGTTTACCTTATTTACAACATCTCCATATGTAAGGTTAGTGAGCGCCATTCCAGCATATCTTCGCAGGGCCATATTCATAGGCTCATTTTGCATTCCATACACTTCCTGTTCCAACTGCATTAACTCTGCAATAGCCTGAAGTCCACCTGAAAGAGTCAGACTTGCAATGAGCTTTCAGCAGGAAGTTCTTTACGCCGTCTCTAGGTACCTGTGCACTTCCAAAACATAAATCTGAACATTCAGCACAAATGCTAGCCTATAGGCCAGCTATAGCAGAATGTATTCTTGCATGCTGTACAGTTCAGAATAATTCACATTGTGCTCAGGTTTATTCTGCTCTCATATGTAATATTTCCCAGGTACTCCACAGTGCAATGCGGATGTGGGCAAATACATGACAATACATTACTGTTTATTGATAAATTTATATTGATGAATTTTGATAGATTCAAACAGTTACCAAGTTCGTTCATTGCCCTCCGATAGTCCTCCTCAAAGGAAAGTTTCATTATGGCACAAATTGCCTGGCAAAGCTGGGGATCTAGAGGCTCTGGAATATCTGCATGGTACACATTAAAACACGCATTTGTCAGCTAACCGACAGCACAACAGTTTGTGGGAACATTATGATGAAATTTGGTGAGTTTAATTATCTGTACCTACCCGTGGTCTTTGTACCACTAGGTGACGGGGTTCCCATGTGGTTCTCAATCCAATCCCAGCCATTCTCACAGTGGGAGCGTATCTGTTCTAGGACATGCAGTACTCTCATCTCACGCCGTGCTTGGCCCTCATCAGGCTGTGAGTACACAATGTTGTGCAGAGCAGCACTAGCCCGGGATCGAGCCTCTCGGCTGCAACCTGCGGCATCAGGAGTCTTTCCGGTACTTACATCATGCATTATTTGCACGAGCAAGGGGACACAACCAGATTTGCGCATGGCAATGCAGCTTTCCTGGGAGCTGGACATGGCTAACAAGACACGGGACATCTCCTCTCGATCTCTAGAGGCTAGCATAGACAACAGCCAGAACATCATCTCCACCTAAGGTGTGCAGAACAGCATGTTCAGTGCTACAATTTCATATTCTGGCTGGTGGAGCTGTAAATCACAAACCCGAACTGTTTATGAAACATCGCTGAGCAAAGGTTTTCCCTGAAAAGCATTTAGATAAGGATACTCATATTTCTCCCATCATAAACATCCCAGAACCAGTGTAGACTCTACCATGTTGCAGGGATTAAAGCTCTAGGTTCGAGGAATACACGTTTAAGATTGTGTAATGGTGGTTAAATCGGTATGATTGATAAACTGTAAAACGCATGAGTGTCATACTTTGTTTCCGGCTTCTCCAGGTGCCTCCATTGTGCTAGTGCTTGCTCCATTTTCCGTTTCAGGCACTAATGCTTTGGAAAGGCTGTCAACATTCTGCAAAAAAAAAAAAAAAAAGATGCACATGTAATTAATACCAAAATCGAAATCATACAATTCTTTGTGTGATGTTAATAAAGAGGAGATATAAAATCCTACAATAAAAGATGTAACAAAAAATCCATTGTGTTCTGCTGCTACAATAAAAGCTTTCAACTGTAAGATTTGCATATGGCAACCATGGCAAGCAGACAGTCAAGGCAGCAAATTTACCCCTTCATCCTGGAGCCAATCACCATGGCAACATTTGCAGTGCCATGAAGCGGCATGTGATCCTTTGAGGTTTACCCAGACTAATGTGCATTCTGCACTGACTATCTTCAAAATGGTCTGGTTTATGTGTAATAGACGTAAAGGAATTAAGTATGTTCTTCTTGTCTTCTTGCCTTGAGAAAAAGATGCTTTGTTTATACATAAGTCTGTTGTAAAATTTGATCATTTCATTTCATTTACATATGCTTCTTAATGTCACGTGGGGTAGCTGGTCTGTTTTTATATAGGTCCACATTTTTATGACAAGTATCGATAGTAAAAAATATATATATATTATTAATTACATGGCTGAGATTTAATACTACATAGCATGTAGGAAGGATTTCCTTTGCATAAATTTGTACAATAAATGAATGAATAGCTAGCCAATCTGGCCTAAGGACATAAAGACAAATAAAATGCTGTAGGTGACTGAGAGCTAGCAAAAAACCCCAAAACAAAACAGATCTGTGATCCCTGATGTCTTCCTCCCAGTGGAGAATTCGTTGCAGGGCTAAAATATAATTACAGTCATCCCTCGCCATATCGCGGTTCACCTATCGCGACTTCACTGTGTCGCGGTTTTGATATGCAATATAAAAAATATAAAAATGTTAATTCAAACATATTAAAAGAATATGAAAATCAAAATAAAATACAGTATGTATTTCATCAGCGGATGAATACACGATGAAAAAGCAGCGTACGCTACTACCGCTTGAGCTAGTTTGCCCTCGTGAGCTTGTAAACGGTGCACTGTTGGCTGACGGATGGGAGGCGACCAACCAGAGCACTGTGTTCTGTATCCTGGGCTCTGATTGGCTCTGGGACCGTTCATCTCATCGTCATCGCCTTCATCGTAATCGGTACTGCACAGCTAATTCATCATCTTGATCATTCAGGTTGTAGTATACGTCACTGGCGAGTACCCATGTAGAATTTT
>JAQMCW010000007.1:4753612-4766844 GCA_030068335.1 Chrysichthys cranchii
ATTGTCATGGTGCAGCGAGACTGTTTTGGACAGCGTTCCTCTTCTTTTGCTGGGAATTGCAGGTTTAAGGTCATTTCACAGCAACGCACAGGAATTTGCACTGTTCACTGTTTGTCCATGCGCTTGGAAATGCACCACAGTAGGAATCTTCGTGTCCTAAAAAAATGTTAATATGATTTTCTTGGGGGAGGACTGACTTTTGAATTTCTTCTTCGCTGGAGACGATGGATGTCTCCACTCCATGCTTTTCTCTTACTCTCCGGGTTATCATGTAATATAAAAATCGCCTTTAGTTTTCGATTCTCCCTCATATTATCAGAAAAATGAGCAAGGTCATGCCTCTGCTTGTTCAGACTGTCTGCAGCTTTCGAACACATGTTTATATTTATTTTCACCTGCACACAAAGCAAGCAGGGTTATTGGAATTTTACACGGCTGGGTGTATTTTAAAAAATGCATGCAAACTGGCATTCTGGTCTTCTTTGTTTTTCATACTAGCACCTGCACTGCCATTTGTGTGAAACCTGAGCAAGAGCTTGCGGGTGTGTTTTTTGTCATATTTTTTTCACAGCTGTTGGCTCACACTGCTTGCGCCGAGACGCTTGTGATCGAAGCGCGCTGTGGAACAAACCATGAAAGGTGGTAGGGGGGTGGTGATGTGGGGGAGTTTCAGAGACTGACGTTTACACTCACCGCTAAGGGGGTTTGCCTCATGAGTGGGCGGAAGAAAGAAAGCGGCATCGATACGAGAGCGAAACAGTCGTAGAGGAGATCTCCGCTGTGGTTACAGTGACGCTGTGAGTGGGTGCTAACCGCCTGGCGCCACACCACTGACCTCACAGCTGGTTTTTGTTGAGGTAAAGGAGAGGGATTCCAGAGGTTTTCGCCTTTTTGTGGCTTAAAGGGTAGATTCGTATTTACCATGAGAGACTGGAAAGGTCAACGTTGTTGTCATTTCAGCACTCCATCACGCTCTTACCACACTGCAGGAACTCGTACAAATTTCAGTGATATTTCTGATTGAAATATCAGCAGCACAGCGCCATAATAAGGACCTAAAACAACTCCAATAAACGTATCAACTGCTGTTCAGACTCTCGTGGCTGAAGAATGGTCTGTTCCTTGTATCAGATGCTGCTCCAGGATACAGTGACTTTTTGATATGTGTGCTGGAACAGCGTGTTGAGTGCTTTACCCTGGCCTTGTGCCTGAGGTCGGTGTGCTTGCCATCAGTAGTTTGCGTCACAAACTGCCTTGGCAAGCTTTCCTGACCCTTTCTCCGTCACAGCCTTAGCGTCTGCACAGACATGCAAGTTCTTAACTGTTGCAGGAATACTTTAAGAACCTTTTTCAGTTTTGCACACCTTTGTGTTTAGCATTTTAAACAAATTCAAAATAAATTCCCATATCAGGTAATAAATAAAGCAACGGTAAACACTATTAGTCCATTTATTTATCTTCAGTAACCACTTTATGTCGGTCAGGGCTGTGGTGGATCTGGTGCTTATCCTGGAGAACATTGTGTACAAGGTAGAAATACACCCTGGAGGGGATTACAGTCCATCACAGGGCAACATACACACACACACACACACACACACACACACACACACACACACACACACACACACACACACACATGCACTCATTCACACCTAGGGGCAATTAAAGCATCCAATCCACTTCGGTTGGCCATAAACACACAGTGACAACAATGAATACGAACCAGTGCTTTGTGGAACTTCAAGCATTGAACAAAAATTCAAAGTCATTGCCTTTGCATCTGATATTCTTGAACCACAGGTTCGACATGTTTTTCAAGCCTTTTGTTGTTGCAGACAACACTATCTTTGTGAGCTTGGCTACCATAAAGTGCCTCCGTCATCTGGGGACTGAGCCCTCCTTCAGCGTTGTCATCGTCTGGTGCAAGTTGAACGGCTGTCGAACTGGTTGAACGTCGACCTTGGAAAGGAAGATAGATGCTGATTGGCTGGAATTGAATCACTTGCTGGGGACAAACGGCAATTGATTTACTGCACAAATTAAATCCATATTTTTTAAATAATTTTTTGGTTTTGAGCAAAAACTTTTTAGTCTTTCCAAGTCCAGGGGCTCGAGTCTAAGTGAAATCAAAAGTCAGTGATGTCAGAGGCAAAGTCGGGTCACGTGTCTTTTTTTTGTGTTATGTCAAGCAGAGTCGAAAGTCGAAGCCAAGTCACGTGATTTTGAGTCCCCGACATTGCCATACAAATCCTTGTATAAGTCATTGCTTCCGAAACTAATCGAAACAACCTATTAAAACGGATACTCTACCAGTGATATGCTTTGCAGCTGGAACAACTGCTCAAGCCGCCACTATGGAAATGAAATCTTCTCACCAATCGGTTTGCATATACAGTAAGCTGACTAATGCACTAAATAATGTTGATAAATAAGCCGGCCTTTATTTAATGTCAGGAGTTAACAATGACATAAACTGAGGCTTAATATTCTCATCTCTCCGACTCATAGAATTGACCTTTTTAGCCATCTTACAAACGGAATGGCACGTCTTAGTGCGTTAGTATGATATAAATCAAACATTGATTTTTTTTTTACTCTGCATTTCTTGTTTTGATACTTCACTTTTGATTGACAGCTGATTTTACAGGCTAAACATAACGCATTGCTGCACTCCTCATGCTCTCTCTGATGGTCAATCTGCGCCTGATGTCATTTACTGGTATTCCTAAGAGTTACAGGCCTCAGCTTTATTGCATTACATTGCTTAACACTGCAGTTTGAGCTGCCAGTAACCTGATAGCTCGAGGTATTAGTGATCTGATAGCAAATGCTTTGAAACCTGCTTCGCTTTCTTTCACCTCTTCAACTAATCAATAAATTGTTCTGATGACACAGAGGTGCACAAATAGACTTGATCCAGCGTGCATTGCGAATACACATGACCGTGTGTGTGTTTGTGTTTGTGTTTGTGTGTGTGTGTGTACGTATAGGAAAGCGCATGCGAGAGCTGAAGCCACAAAGCGAGTGGGAGGGGGTCTTAGTGAGGAAGAGCTTTCCGAATCGTACTGGAAGTCACGTGATATTGCAAGTGACCCACCACTTCCTGGTTCTTTCTCAAGCTCCTCCTGTGGCCTAATATGGTCATGCAGAGGGGAGCATGTGCTCTGTCACTGCTAGCATCATGTGCTTCTCTCTCTCTCTCTCTCTGTATCAGTCTTCTCTCTCTCCCATTCTCTCACACACTGTCTCCCGCTCTCTCTCGCACCCTGCTTGCTTTTGTGCTCTGACTCATTCGCTTGTCCAATGACACCCTCAGTTATACGAATCATGTTTTCCTGGGAAAACTTTAAGACCGGAGGTCTGTTTTCTTCTGAGACTGTTCGAGGACACATTGATTAATTGTTTGCAATTCACTTGCTTCCTTGCACACGTCTTTACTGAAGGCTCAGCATGTAACCAAAACTTAGAAATCATGGGTTACTTGAAAAATCCTAATGGTCTTTATTTTTGTTTTTTTGTTTTAAATTGTTCTTAAATGCGCAAACAATGCTACATTTTGGAAAAGACCGTAAGAGCTTCCTGCTTAAAGTGCATCATGTGTTCAAGCCCTGGAAAAAGCCCCTGCACACTCATATACACATCATCCAACCTTTCACCAGACTGAATTAAAAAATGAGACAGAATCGTCTTGATGATAAACAAATGAATGTGGTTTCCCAGTCAGCTGCAACCGGTGGTCTATTTTCAGCCTTAAGTCTCTCAACACTGAGCGTTTCACAGGAAACAGCCATGGATTTAGTAATCTTATCCGAATGCTAAAATAGAGTTGAAGGATTCTTCAGGAACAGGCTTGCGGCAGGCTGAGAGAGAAGCAGGGGGCTGGTTGTAAAGTACAAGACAGAGAGTCCTGGTGGAAAGCTGTCAGGAAGCACAAGCGTATAGCGCCTGCAGAGCCGCAGAGCGAGAACGAGCTGGCCTGTGCATGCTGCGTTTTCCTTCTCCCACACACTGCACGCCACTCGCACGGCCTCTTTGCTTTGCGAAACAGCCAGAAAGCTTGGATGTGACACCTGGACATGCACGTCAGGCTAACAGGAAGTGTACCAATAAACGGCTCAGAGGTGAACGAGCTGCTCAGTGGATTTTCTGTGACATTTAAACACACAGAAAGATACTAATCTGTGGTCAGTCGATGCTAGGAAATTCTTATCAAATATGAAACGCGCTGCTTGCCCACATAGTAATTTCAAGAGTTTCACTAGTGTATAGGGTAAACAGAGCTTTATTGGCGTGTGTAGGTGTGTGTTGGGGGTGTGTGTCTTATGGAAAGGAGTGTATGCCGGTGTGCTTATACTTGCATGTAAATGGATGTCCTCAGGGAAAGGTTTTGTGGACAGGATTCCCCTCATCCCTCAAGGAAATGATTTGTCTAACTGCTCCGAGAGAAAACAAACTCTCCACTTAAACAAATTAGGGACTGTACCGATATCACCGGCGGTTCCAGATGAAAATGTATTAAAGGTCAAAGGTATGTCTAAAAAAAAAGTTCTGGTAACCTAAAACTGTTTAATGGGCTTTGTCGGGAGTTTCTGTGAAAAGACAACAGCACTGGGAACTGATGAAAATAAAAGATTAACAAGGTACAAGAGCGTGTGAACCTAACAAGTGAAAACCAGTGGAAACGTGGAAGCAGCCGTAACCGCTACGTACGTTCGAGAGAGGCCCGTAAACAGTAAATTTGTGGCTAAATTTTGGGGCTTTTTTTTCCCCCTGAAAATGAGAGTTTTAGGGACTTTTGGGAGGAAACCCCCCCAAACAAAAAATCTCAGATTTTTCTCTTTAACCCTGTTGCTGCAACTATTGCAGCAGTAGAACACTAATATCAAAACATTTCCATTATGGTTACTTTTCTCCAACCAGAAATGTTTTTTTTTTTTTGTTTTTGTGAGGAACTAATGAGTAATGCTAATTAGGTGATTATTTCAGCGGTGTTAGAACCTTACAAATAAGTGTTAAATACAGCCTGGTGAATATTATCTAAAAGAAATTCAGATAAGGTTTTTTTCTGATAACTGGCCTGTAGTGCCTTCGTAGTGCATTAATGCTTCGGCAACACGATCTCTCGTAAAATTCCAGCGATTTTGTTTATTTTATGCCTACTAAACTTTCATTCTTAACAGTTTTCAGTTTTTCCTATGAGCCAGCTTTTGCACATTCCTTTATATTAAAATACAAGTCTACATTGGCCTACGGACAAAGTAGCATTAGTTATGACTGCGGTACATTTGAACTGCAAAATGAGAAAAGAAATCATGGACATCGCCATGTTTGTTTTTTGTTAGCAACAAACTAGCCAGCCACCTGTAACGAGCCATGAGTGTTTTCATCCTTAATTCAGCAAAAACATTTAATGTTGTAGATTTTACAAGCTAATGTGTCTCTATGTTGATCGATCTGAAGCAAATACTTGTCTCCAGCAACCATGCGGATTTGATGAACTCACTTGCTGGACTCGGCGTTAAGGAGGACCAACCCGAGTTCCTGAATAGGAAGTCCGTGGTGAGTTGGCGTTTCCTTTGGTATTTCCTTGGAAGGTCAGAGGGCGAAAATGACTTCTGTACCAGTATACTTCCACCTGCTCGGGCAAGCACCTGAATCCCAAACCATTTAGACCCCAGATGGACTTCACAAATAGAAATAGAGTCTTGATATGACGTCAGGCCTACTAGGTACATGGTACAGGCCCTGAAGCTGGTTCACCCTTAAAAGGGCAGTGGTTAAGCCTCTGGTTTACTAGTTGGAGGTTCAATCCGCAGCACTGCCAAGTGTCCACTGTAGGGCCTTTGAGCAAGGCTCTTAACCCTCTCTGCTCCAGGTGCTGTATCGTGGCTGACCCTGCTCTCTGACCCCACGCTGACTTAAGTGAAGAAAATAACTATACTATGCTATGCTGTAATGTATAATGTGCTTGTGACAAATAAAGGCTTCTTCTTTTTCTTCTTCTAAACTGTTAACAATTGCATCTATTGCATATGTCCTCTTAACATTGTACAGGCACGGTTTGTTTTGACTGCATGCAAAGACAATCATTTTAAAAGACCTGATCCAATTTCATTAACTGTAAAGCACGAGTGTCCCAGTTCCGTGCCAATGCCTGGAGGTGTTCACCTTATCACACTCTTATTATATTTCAATAAAGAAAAGCTTCACTTGTGTGTGTCTGTGCGTGTGTGTGTGTGTGTGTGTCGGCGTGCTTTTTTTTCTATTCCTTTGAATGTGCAGTTTCTGCCTGCAGGTGAAAATTGTCTTTCTCTGCTGAGCCTGCTTGACCCGTCTCTCCTGCTCTTTTCCCAGAGGAACTGGTTCCCAAACTTCTTTCCACGGGAGAGGCGGCTGTCACGCCCTAAGACGAGCCTCACGGTTCAACAAGGGGTGGGAGGCATCCGCATTCCTCCTGTGGTAACTACAAGAAAGGCTACTTGAAGTGTCTTTTATTGCTGTTATTGTTGTTGTAGGTATTGTGGTTTCGGGTCATACTGCTAGGATAAAAGTCACTCAGTTGTGTATTTTCACAGAACTTGGTGAAAAGCCCAATACCAATAACGAAGTATGAACAGTTCAGGTTTTGTAGTAGCTCTCCATGCTTATGTGTAGCCCTTGTAAAAAGATACCACGTCAAACATAGCAAAGATCATCATTAGATAAACATTATTGAGTCAGTGCTTTTGGATGCACTGGTATTGAGACAACTATGCAGTTGTGCATGTGTTTAAACCGAAGGGAACGGACAAGGCTCAACGGGGCATGAAGTATGCTAAACACGCTGAGTATGAAAGACAGGAAAAGGGATGGTTGACATGCATTCACTATGAGGGAAGGGAAGTATGGGTGAAATGGCATGCTGTCCCACAGGAAGCAACTGCCGTGTAGAAAACCTGCTGAGAAAAAAAAAATTGCAAGATGGTTCATTTCATGGGCTCGTTAGTTAGTGAACATTATCCCCAAATTGACCATAATTATTTGAAATCAAAATCATAAAAATGCAACATACTGTACATTTTCATCGCCGGCACCGTTATCATTTGGAATAATCACTTAACATCTTTCATTTTCTGTTTCTGTCATTATTTCCCTTGTGCACGATGTGCATCTGCAGCCCCGAATGGTGAGAAATCGCAATCCTATCTCTTCACCACCCTCACATTTCCTGAACCGCCTTCTGCCTTTGCTGAGGAAAAGCTGCAAAATGTGGGAACGTTAGCTGTCGACTGTGGGAGAACGAAAGTTCAGAGCCCTGAGCAAAACATATACGGGCTCATGGATTTCTAGGCCCTTCCCTTGTCTGTTTGTGTAAAAGACATGCCTCTCAGCTCTTTTCTGTGTTCCTTTCCCAGATCTCCAAACAGCTTCAGGATGGTTGCGGTTGATTTGTGTGTGAAGTGTGTGGGAGCTGGCTGGATGCCCAGTATCACATGACCAGCAAGATGAGAAAGAGAGAGCGAGAGTGCTGAGAATCCAGGAAGCGGTTTTACCTTCTTTGGTTCGCTAAGAGCTGTTCCCAGATCAGGTTCGTCACCCTTAGCTGACACTTTACAAGAAGCACAGCTGGTCCCAGATCAGCAATTCTGACCATGAGAGGTTTCTTGTAGATTCTGAAGTCCCCCCCCACCCCTTTATTTTTTTGGCAAATGTTTTCCTAAATACTATATTGGTGCCTGTTTCCCAGCTCATGTAACAACACTGGCTCTCAAAGCTTGTGGTCAAAATAACAGAAATGGAACATTGTAATCCTGCTTCATTATCTTGTCATGCTTTTGTGTGCAGGATTTCAAACCTAAGTAGCTGTCTTAAATAACTTTTTCCCCCCTTAGAATCTTGACGATCATAAACGAATAAAACAGTTAAATGAACCTCAGCCCCTAGCACTTAACCTTAAACTTTGTATCGTTTCATACCAACAGAATTGATCAGCTTCTTATGGATTTGCAAGCACGGGCATGTTGGATTCATTGCACGAGCACATCCAAGACTACTACGTTCAATCATGGACTCATCTCAGACTCTCTTTGATTTATTTGCTTTGGTTTATTTTATGTGCTTCATGCCAACAGTGCGCTTTGAATTTGCTTAGTATTACACAAGGAATGATTCGCGCTTCAGGGATGTTTTGGAATTCCGCCCTCTCTTGTAGAAAAATGTCATTACAAGATACACGGGGAAGAGCGTTTCATAATTCAGGTTTGCACTGCCCCGTTGCCCCACTGTGTGCATAAAATTCAAGCCTGTGTTCCAAACCATACAATGCATGCCACTGAATTAGTAAGGACATCAAGGGTGTAGTGACATACTACTGTTTGGGATACGGCCCAAATGTTCATGATTGGCAAGTCCTTAAAATTACCGAAGTGTTATGCAAATAAAATCACATTATTGCCCACATTCGTGTAACTCTCACAGTTACTGAGCTCCTGATGGAAAATACAAGAGCTTGTCTTGTAGTTAGTCAGTTTTTACTATTTCTTAGCTCGTAACTCGTTCTGTGTATGCCTGATCGAGCATCAGTACTTGTATATCAGCAATGCGACGGTGAACTGTATTCATTTTGCAATATCATAACCTACACAAATAACCTAGAAACTGAGCTAGACACCTAATGTTTCCTGATATGGCTCGCTACATTATGACCTTCAGTTGGGGGGGGGGGGGGGGGGGTTGCTGTTCTGTAATCTTTAAGCTCGCTATACCAGAGCGTAAGGCTGAATATGAAGACGTTCCCCGAGGCTCTGAACATCTCTGCAGCTGTTAAATGCAGCCTTGACATGAACTCTAGGTCGCTAGCTAAAATATAGCAGAGGCAACAAAACCATAATACCCGGTTATTTCGAACCGTTTCCTTGGCGTGTTATTCAGTCTGTGTTCTCGATGTATTTCACGGTCTCATCTATGTCTAAAATGATCTAAAATCAAATTAGAGAACTGTCTTACCCGTTCAATTAATATTTTTCTCATTCAAGCGTTCCTTTCTCTCTCCTAATTGGTTGCAGCTCCTGTTATTCACCTTGTAGTCAGGCTTGTGCTGTGTCCACACTAACACAAGTTATTGAGCACCTAAAACAGAGAGCTTTGGAAACACTTTGGCCCTGTTTTGGTTTGAAATCTCACAGATGGCGTTTTAGCATGGGGGAGGGAAAACAGAGACTTTTGGAAGCCATTTTGGAAACCATGATGCAGACACCCAGGGCGGGGTGTCCGGGGTGTGTTGGTTAGCACTGTCGCCTCACAGAAAGAAGGTCCTGGGTTTGAGCCACGGGATTGACCTGGCCCTCTTTCTGTGTGGAGTTTGCATGTTGTCCCCGTGTCCGTGTGGGTTTCCTCTGGGTACTCCGGTTTCCTCCCACAGTCCAAACACATACACAGAGGGGATTGGCTACTCTAAATGATCTGTAGGTGTGAATGTGAGTGTGAACAGTTGTCTGTCTCTGTGTGTCGCCCTGCGGTGGATTGGCGACCTGCCCAGGGTGTACCCCGCCTCTCACTCGAAGCCAGCTGGAATCGGCTCCAGCTTCCCGCCGCAACCCTGAACAGGATTAAGCGGCAGAACTTGAGTGAGTGAGTGATGCAGACACCCATGTTCGCTTCCTGATTGGGTTTTATTAATCCCAACATATCCTGTCCTTGCCAACACTGTTGTCTTGGCTAGCAAGTGTCGCGCAGTCCAATTCTGCATTTTATAATGTTATAACTGCCTTTATGAGCAGTAGGCAAGCTATTATTCAAGTGATCTGCAACCAGGCAACCGACTGCAGAGTAGACAACCTGCTTCCTGTTTATAGTGGCCTGCACATGCCCAGTGTACACGTAAGATCATGTGATATGCATCCACGTGTTAATATGGACAGAGATTGTTTCTGTATTCAGAGCAAAACCACTCTTGACAGAGATCATTTTTGTCCTGTTTTAAAACTAAAACGTGTTAACGTGGACGTATTTCATGCCTGAAGTTTGCCCGCGATGTTTGATGTATCCGAGCCGTATTTGACTTTGAATTACAATTAGAGAACAGCTAGCGTGACTCACAGCAGCCTAGGAATCCTTCACACTAAATGTTAATCAGTAATCATATCTTTCCTGTTAACAAAGAACATCCTGTGCACTTGCAAACATATTTCTATTTAATCATATGCAGGTAGATACTGTATCAGTCCATGAGGAGATCTGTGAAAACTGTTTCTTTGGTTCCATTTCAGTTTTTTGAATACACAGATGCTGCGGTGATCATACTGCATCTCTTTGTCACAAGCCGTCTTATACTGAAGATTTCTTAATATGCTGTTTCGGTTCACCAAAATGTAGAGCTGAATATTCCACTTCTCAAAGACTGTTTTTTTAAGCCGTATGCACCTTGTAATTCTGTCGTTTCAGCATAACCGTTCCTGCGTTGCCTTTGTGCGCTCATACGATTCAAATGATGAGAAGTCATATTAAAAAGCAGCCGTCTTGAAAGTAAACAATTTCTACTGTTCTTTTTCTTCATATGTGCGCCCCTGAAAAGCAAAAACAACACTGATTTATTCCTTTGAACTCCTCAGGGAAGGAATATTGACTTATAATGATTAATCTCTCTGAGCGCTTTATCCCCTTACAAAAGGGAATTAGCAAGGATCATGTCTATGTTAAAAGGTCATAGACATGACTCTTACATCCCTGGAAGAAGACAAGCTCTTACCTGACATCCCTTTGACCACTATTTATTTTTACTTTACAAACACCTCCCTTTAATTAATCCTGATTTCTGACAGACCGACGTGCTTGGACGTCACGCTGAGGGACGTTTCGTACATTTTGTAGTGACATGCCCAATACAGCTACCACACTTATTCCCACATCTCATTTCACTTCATTTCGTTTCACACAACCCCACCCCCATATTAACCCTGAAACTTTCAGGCTTCTCATTACCAGAATAAATTCACTTTCTCCTATACAAGTGTGTGTCTCTGTGTCCTGGCTCAAGTTTGCAGAGCTCACCGCAAGCAGCCCTGCGCTTAGGCTATTAATCTCTCAGTAAGCTCCACCACATAATAGACATGCCCTGTGTCCAATATAGCCTCTGTCATTTTTTTTTTTAATTCACGGTCAGCCTTCATGTGGCTTAAATGACTTAATTTTGCTCCTAAAGCATTGCGGTACATTTATTCACTTGGTGCATGCTTAGATCCAACCAACGTACAATTGAGAGAAGACTTTGCCTAAAGTCCAACTGTGGGTTTCAGACCGTCGTGGGATTTGGAGTTGTTCCCAGCCCTAGTTCAGAACTTCAGCCACTGAAGTACCCACATAAAGAAGTATGGAGTGGTCTTACAAAACAATGCAACAGTGTCAGTCAAGAATCTTAGTCGTTCAAATATTACTGCAGACATGCACAGGGAGAGAAACAGTCCAGCTGCAGAACTGCAGTGTCAATATGAGCTCATCCTGTATTGGATTATGGTTATGGTCACATGACTAATATAGCCTTCCCTCATGGTCAGGTGAGGATCTCATGCTGGTCATGGAAATGTACATTTTGCAGCCTATAAAACATCTGATGTGTGTATATCTGGTTGTAATTATTATGGTGAAACAGAATCTTAAAAACTGCCTAAAATTACCTCCTCAACCTTAAACAACTTGCAGTTGTTTGCTGAGTTTGCTTAGTTTTTTCCCCCTTTTTTTGCATTTGAACAACATTGAAATTGCAACATGTATGTTTAATTATGCAAATAAAGCTTCATCTAATGAAATATTCATAACTTTGCTTACCTGTTCTCCCCGTGTCCGCGTGGGTTTCCTCAGGGTACTCCGGTTTCCTCCCACAGTCCAAAGACATGCACAGAGGGGATTAGGCTGATTGGCTACTCTAAATTGGCCGTAGGAGTGAATGTGAGTGTGAACAGTTGTCTGTCTATATTTCCTCACTAATCAATGGAATTAATTAAGGTTTCTAAAGTAATGTCACATGAATATCATAAACATACATACAGTACATTGCCATCAGTGACATGTGGCATGATATGAAGGAGGCGGAGCTTCTCAGGTAATACTGACTTTTGATATTTGTACTACTAGACTTAAAGACAAGATATGCTGTAGATGCAATTAATCCAAAAAAGCATGGTGGCTAAATGGTTAGCACTGACGCCTCACAGGAAGAAGGTCCTGGGTTTGATCCCCTGGGTCGACCTGGGTGCCTTTCTGTGTGGAGACCGCATGTTCTCCCCGTGTGGGTTTCCTCTGAGTACTCTGGTTTCCTCCTACAGTCCATAGACAGGGGATTGGGCTAATTGGCTACTCTAAATTGGCTGTAGGTGTGAATGTGAGTGTGAATGGTTCTCTGTCTCTGTGTATCGCACTGCGGTGGATTGGTGACCTGCCCAGGGTCTAAGCCCGTCTCTCGCCCGAAGTCAGCTGGGATTGGCTCCAGCTTCCTCCCGCGCCCCTGAACAGGATTAAGCATCAGAAGGCGAATAAAGACGAAAAAAAAGATCGATTTCAAAATTATTGACACCTTTAGTGCCATCGTTGATGCATGCAGTGTTATATTTTACTCATGCTAGATGCACTATCCTCCCATGCAAATGCAACAATCCACCCAAATCCAGTCTGCGAGCATATTTTATTCCGAAGTCCATAAATAAGCAAGCCCTAAATAGGTTACATACCAGCAACAATGTTTTGATGAAAACACCACATTATATAGATGACTCTGGTACTTTTCCTTGAGAGCTTTTTGTTTATTATCTTTCTCCCACAACTGAGGGAGGTGGTTGAGATGCTTGTCTCTGTTTTCTTTTTGATATGCCCAGGTTAAGGACAGACATGCAATCCTGTTGTGTAAACATTAAATGTGTGAGAGTGGGCGAAAAAAGGGCTCGGGATGATTGACAAGCCCGGGGAGAAACTGCGGCTTCACAAGCATTACGAGTAACCTGAGTGACCCATGTATACGTCACGTGAACACACATCTCACTCGCACTCAGTCCATCTCTGTCCTTCCATCTGATTAGCTGATGTGGCTACTCGGCATATTGCTGTCCTCCAATCAGAGACAGAGCTTGTCTTCTAGTGAGATCATGCGCTTACTCACCAATCACATGAGCTCATCACTCTCTCTTCCTCACACACACACACACACACACACACACACACACACACACACACACACACCCACACACACACACACACAAAGA
>JAQMCW010000007.1:4837204-4847764 GCA_030068335.1 Chrysichthys cranchii
GAATTATAAAACAAGGATCGAAATCTGCCCACTGCAGGAGGTGCGTATCCCCCTTTTGTCCTGCAGAGGGCGCTAATATATGGGTTCTGCACGTAAAGCGCTCAAAACCCAAAAGAAGTGCTCTTCAAATCCCGCGTTATCCTGTTGTCTCACCTGTAGTCTCGCGAGACTTCCGTGTGTCCTTGTTTCGTCCATAATGGGTTACTGGGACCTCGAAGAGGGCAAAGATTGTGTTGGGAAAACATGGATTACCACCAAGCTGGGCACTGCCCTTGGTGAGCAACTGGGCAGTGTGTCCTGCTGTACTTCACTGGTTTTCCTGGTTAAATTGGGAGACGGGGTCTCGTGCAGAGGAGAGCGCCGTTAGCTAGCGTTAGCATGCTAGTCACAGAGCTTCACTAGCTAGCTAAGTCTGCACTGTGAGGCAGTGGGACTAACGCTGTATTACTCATATTATTAGAGTTAAATAACGCTTAAATAATATCCTCTTGTGCTCATATGTTTGTGTAATATATATGTACAAACCTTCTTTAAGAAAATCCCCCAAAAATGGAGTGTGCTAAACCATTTGGTGTGTGATTTAATTCAGTTTCAGTTCAATTTCCTGTCAGTTAGATCATCTCTGTTAGTGTTAATATAGTAAAGCTGTGCACAGTCATTGTTTATATATGGTGACCAGGTTTCTGTCTCTCTCTCTCTTTCCATCTCTATCATGTCCAACTTAAGTCTGTAATCCCTAACTTTAATTAAAAGTAAACAAATAAATAAGTAAAGTGAATGAAATATCTAATATATTAGAGTAAGTGTTGTAACCTGGCGTCCTGTTCTGCCCAGACTTTAGTTTCTTACCAATAATAATAATCCAGAACATTCGTACTATAATATAATAAAATGTATAACTTTTGAATGCACATTTATAATGCTCTAATCTGAGTAAGCTGTTTTGGACTGAGGATCTGCACAAATGGTTGCTTTATAATAAGTTGATGTTTCTTGTGAGTATGTTATGATGAGAATTGTGTTCTCTTCAGGGCTGGTTGGCTCAGCATATCATATTGTGTTAATCCGACCTGAAACGTCACTTGAAGCGTTGACGAGAGCAGCAAACGGAACAATCACAATGGGTAAGTAACGAAACTGTTATGTCATGTACAGGGTCGTCATTTCGGGGCTGGGAATGTCCTCCATCAATGTCGCAACATTGCTGGAACATGTTCTGGACGTTGTGGAACACAGGAATTCCAGGTAGCACCAGTGTCTGTAAATGCTTTCAAGATGAACTGATTTTAAAAAAACCAAAAAAAAAAAAACCCAAACAAATCATGTAATAAAATAAAAAAATGCCATGCCCCCATCAGAACAGGTGTTCCCCAAGTTACAATGGCCCGAGTTACGATTTTTCAACGTTACGATGACGATTGCGGTGCGCAACAAATTGTAAAATATTTAGAAAATATTTCAAATTCGTTGACCGGCATCGCTGGCAGGTCAGCGTAACAGCATATGGCATACGCGGACTTTCGGACGATGTCCAGATCACTCGCCTCGCATGATGCCTTGCTCTCACCCGCAATTCACAGAGTTACCTTGTGTATCGGTGTACTGTACAGTGCATTACCACGGGGTTTTTTGTGTACTTCAAGAGCTAATTTGAATTCAAAAGCATGTCTTCTACAGGAATAGACTCCTGGGTAGGCTAGGCTGAGATACCTAAGCTACGCTAAGTGGTTCATCACAGTGTTTCGACATACGAGATTTTCGACTTACGATGAGTGTGGCGGAACGCATCTCCATCATAACTTGAGGGCTACCGGTATCGCATTCCTACTTTTGCCCCGTCCTGTACATCAGTATTTCAAAATGAAGACGTAACTGGCTGTGAGATGAAGGACATGTTTTCCATTTGGAAAATGTTTGTTTATCAAAAGAAAAAAAAAAAGTACAATTTAAATAGAAACGATCCTTTCAGAATTTTTAATGTGGGTTCTTTGTCACTCATTACAGCTTCTTGCATTCAGATCTCGAGCCTGAAGACTGAACTGCCCCCTTTCAGCTTTAATATGACAGCGAAATTGAGAGGTTGTAGCAGTTTGCCAGTATTAGCAGAACATTACTCAGTGAGATTATTAGATGGATCTTGTGGATTGAGGAAATATGCATGCATCTTTCATTTAGCCCATGTTTAGACTTTGTGAGTAGCTGCGTTTGTTACTTTGCACAGAATGCCTTCATCTCTGAGAGAAAGGACATCGTATTAGTTTGCATATGTACATAAAACCAGCATATGTGTAATAAACCCCAAAACTCGAATTTACGACAATAAAAATATTGGAAATATTGATTCTAAAAGATTTTTTCTGTCCCTATTGCACTAATTAATATTTAAATATATTGAAAGAGTTGCATCGTAAATGGTGTACTGCAGTCTATTTACTGTATACTCTAGGTTTGTGAGTTTTTAGTAGCGTGCAGGTGTCTTGAAGCGAACGCTTACATTTTGTACTGAACGCCAAATTATCGCACAGTGCCTCATGTCATTGAACTGCATCTAGCCAACGTTCGTTTTCTTTAAACAGGATCTATCACAAGAATTTAAATAGAAGGGCTTGGAGATAACAGACATAAATAATGCAGTTAGCTGTTACGGGAAAAATCACATAACTGCACTGGAACTGTAAATAATGTGCACGGTAAATAATGACAAAGAATGTGGGGCTGGGCGATATATCGACAAATTATCGTTATCGTGATATGATCATTCATATCCTCAGCCGAACTGAATATCGTGAGTTAACAGAAATATCACCTCTCCTCCTGAAATGAACAGGTATCTGCAGGGTATTCAGCCCCCATGGATACATTAATGAAGAGTCTGTGTAATGTAGCATGATGGGCTGAACTGGCTTAATGAATATTAGGCCTATTATTTTACTGTCCTACTCTGTCCCCAAGAGCTCGGGAGCGCCCCCTGGCACCAGACTGCATGTGCTGCGTGCTCTTTTGTCTCTGAACATTATTTTCATAGCGATGTTTTCATTATTTTAATGTTGCGGTAAATGTTGTTACATCGAAGACGTCAGAAAATATTAAGATATGCACGGACTTCTCAAAAGTAAACAGACAATGTATTTACAGGTATACAATTAAATATGGGTTGGAATATACCATATGTGTATACACAGACACCCCAAAAGTAAATAGACACCATCATTTTCGAAAAATGTATTTCTTGAAACTTCCTTGTAACTGCTCTGTCATAGTAGGCAAGTTGCTGGAGATCCCTCACAGAAGTACTCCGACTTACTTGGAGTCGCTCTGCAATGTCAGCGGCCTTACAGCGGGGATTTATTTCAACAAACCGCTTGTGTTAAGACACCTGTCAGAGGGCCCAGGTTAGTGCTGGGTGGTATACAGGTTCGCATTGAAAACCTTTTTTTTTTTTTTTTATGATATGGATTTTTCATAAACCGGCAACACCGGTTTAAATAGCCTAAACGTGTCCAGAACGCAGTGCGGTGGTAAATTGTTTCACAGGGTTTTCGACGGTTTTCATTGCTGCACCGCTGGACACGCATGGACCAGAGCACGAGTGGAGTTGTAGTGCATAGTGAAAATGGACAGGGCAAGTTCTGAACCAGATGTTAAAGTTGAAGATGATGACCCGGAAGAACTTTTACCGAAAAAGCGATCCGTGTCGGTTCAGTGGAGGTACTTTGGATTTAAAAGGTCGGACGTGGACCAAACAATAATTTATTGCAAATGTTGTTGAGCTAAAGTTGTCGCCGGAGGCGGCAACACGAGCAATTTGCTGCAGCACCTTAAGCATGCTTTGGAGTACCAAGAATGCATTTAGACTAAAATCAGCGTCTTCCACACCATCAGGTAAAAGTGACAAAGCTAAAGGACAGCCATATAATTCCTTCACTACTTTAGTGCCATCCTCTGAAAATTGACCATGATTGTGGGGCTATGCAAACCTGTATTACATGTAATACTAATGTGGAAATGTTTTTTACAATTCTCATGAGCGTGGAATATGGTACTCAGTCCTAACCACTCTACTGCAGTAATTCTTCTCACAATCAATGTGGTTAAAACGTCATGCATGGGGAGAAAAATACGTCAAAAAAACCCAATATAATTTAGAAAAATACTGTGATATAGAATTTTGGTCACACCACCCAGCACTAGCCCAGGTTGACCTGAGTGGGATGCTGGTGATTCCTTTTCCTTGCTTTTGAATTGTACAATCACTCTGTTGACTGTGTACAAGATGAATCCCAAGGTTTTGTGCAATCATACGCTGGCTAAGTCCACCCTCAGACTGACCCACAATATAAACTCTTTGAAAATCACACAACTCTTTTGCTTCTGGTGTTAGCCGCATGGCTAGTTACGCTAAACAATTAATATACTGTAACCTGAAATGAAAACTGAGCAAGTTTCACGCCCCAGGTGGTAAAACGTAATGAGGGGTGTGTATTTACTTTTGAGACGTCTGTGTGATTTTTACATCATATCCCCCAGTCCTAAAAGAGAGTTTTGTTTTTCACAAAATGATCTTGTTAACCTGCCTCAAGTAAAATCTGAGCGACTGAATGCATACATTTATAAAAGTAAGCTAGTGTTGATCTACAATGCCGCACTACTCAGTGACAGTCCATAAAATGATTTAATTCCTTGAGGATACATCCTGACATCCTGACTAGTGGAAATTACTAGTGGTGTTATTGCCAGAAAGTTCATCCCATGCTCGTGGGATGGTGATTTGTTCTTAATTTGCTCCTAATGCGTGGTGAGAGTCTGGTTATTAAGTAACCCACAGTGCTACCTGGTTTACGACGACTGGTTAGTGAAACATGCCCAGCATCACTCACTTTGTTTTTCAACAGTTTGCAAAGTTCCCCAGTGTGAACTCGCTACCCACACTGACTATATAAAGTGCACCATTTGAGACACGACAGTTCTCTCCTTGTCTGCCTGAACGCTCCGCTCATTTGGATTACTCATCGTATAGATCTCATTATCTGGCCATCTTCATAAGAAGCAGAAATGAACGTACATGCTAACTGTTGTGACATGTTTGTGTGGTATTTTCAGCATCTCTGGGGGCGATATTTGGAGTCACCACATGCCTGAGTGCGCATGTTAGGGACGCTCCTGATGATCCCACCAACTACTTCCTGGGTGGATGTGCGTCAGGAGCCTTTCTCGGGGCTCGAAGTGAGTAAATCAAAGATAACGTTGGCAAAAGTGTCACATCTGTGTGTTAATGGAGGACTTTTTTTTTTTAATTAGTAAATGTCCAGTAAGGCTGAGAAATAAATGTGTAACGTGCTGTTTTTATTTTATTCCTGTCCGACGTATAGCGCACAGTGTAATGGTGGGCACAACCTCTTGTCTGGGGCTGGGGATCGTCGCCATGCTCACTAAAGTTGGGAAGAAGGAAGGCTGGAGGTTGTCTGGGGAACCCAGACTGTAAAACCGTACCTATTGTTATGTTCATATTGTATATTACTTAAATAAATCTTTAGAAATATGGGACAAATGTGTTGAATAGTGTTTCCATGCATGATGACTATTTTTATTTTACTGTTTGTTAATGATAAATAATTTGAGACTTGTTATTCGCCTTGCATTCATGGCTATACTGAGAGCAGAAGTTTACATACCCTTACATTAGATAATAATAAGAGATAATGGAAACTCGGATAATTCGTTTCACAATCCAGAAATATTTATAAAAAAAATGATTAATACAAAATATAAAGTAAAAATACATCAACCAAAAAATCTGCACTTTACCTTTAAAAAGACTCGTGGCTGGTGTGAGGGAGACCAGAGAGGGGGAGAGAAGGAGGATTATTATGTGTTACTTTCACTACAACTCACAGAATCACTGCAGTCTATTGGCTCACTGGGATCTTTTTCTTTTTCTGCCACTTTAACAAGGAAGCTATCCAATGATTGGTGCTTTTGCCATCTTTTGAGGATTTCGCAGAAATGCGACATTGCATGGTCATTAAACAGATTCATCACTCGCTAACCACTTAGCCACTATGGTGCCACCCCTTGGTCATATCATAATGATAATTTATCGATATATCACCCAGTTCTACCTTACATCAGTACGCACAGGATGCACCATGACCCTGACCAGGATTCAGCAGTTACTGAAAGTGAGGGAGTGAATGACACACACACAAACACTGGAAAGATAACTGCTGATTTCGATTTAATTGCTGTAATATTGTATAGTTGTATAATTTATAATATAAACTCTAACAATAACTTGAGACCAAAAGAGGTCAGTGCACACTGATCCCTAATAGAATGGCAGGGAAGTTTAAGGTTGGTGTTCTAGTTCAGCACAACACCTGTGCTTACCTCTGACAACTTTCTGTGGCTTCACATAGAAGACGGGTTCCCATGAATGCTTTCTCTGATTCAAAACACAACTAAAATTTATTCAGCTGATTAGTTGAAACAGATATATTGGGAGAAAAGAACCCACTAAAATGGCCAGGGCCGGATGAACTCCCGGACCAGGGACGGGAATCTGTGCCCAAGATGGTCCTTTAACTTATGTGATCACTCCAGGTCTTGGCCACAAGGTGGAGGTGTTCATTAACACCAAAACATACATCTGCCTACTCCTTCATACCCTGCAGAGTGCAAGACATAAATTCAGTACAAAACTTTTCAACAGTATGCTAAGCAACAGCTTTGGGTTCAGGTGTATTAGTAGGAAAGTAGGCTCTTTCTGTTTCTTTCAGCATGTGGTGTTAGGGACAGTGGACTGGATCCCAAGACTGCCAAGGGACGTTCAACCTGTAACTCTGCGCTTGCCGTGTATTCCACCTGCTTTGTGCACCTCTGCCACGTTTCAGATCTAATGCTAAATTTGAACTATTTTGTATTTCGAAACTATATACATTTTTACACCTGGCTCTAATCTAAGTGTGCTCATTCCATTCATATGCACACATTGATTTCAGGGTGGTCTGGCATGCACTTGGTCTTGTATTCGCTGGGAACTTGGACTGCTCTGCTGCTTCCAAGCAGCTCTCTTCTGATCTCAACTCCGAACAGAGCCACAGCTCTGATATCAGTAGGTTCGAGAAATTCCCAAGGTGGTAGATTTTTATTGTCGTGCCATTGAACTTGCTAGACCATATTTACAAGCAGTTACTGCAACATTTACAGAGAGGCCTTTAAAACTGATTTAATGAATGTAAGAAACAGCTGCTAGCTGTTTACGTTTGTCAGCTGCAAAAGGAGGGCTGATTTGTAGAGCTGACTTGTCTCTTATGGTTTTCTGTGTTGAGCAACATACGTGGAGGTTTTGAGGTGGAAAAAGGTGAGTTCAAATAATGCAGAAATTCATTGTTGTGGGGATGGTTAAGGGTATGTTCTAGTAACTTTCACTCCTAGAACGTACACTCACCGAGCACTTTATTAGGAACACCTTTACACATAGTCATTCATGCAATTACGTAATCCGCCAACTGTGTGGCAGCAATACAGTGCATAAAATCATCCAGATAAGGGGGCCAGCAGCTTCTGGTAATGTTCACATCAACCATCAGAATATGCATGACCACAGCATGTTTGTTTGTGCCAGACTAGCAGGTTTGAGTATTTCTATAACTGCTGATCTCCTGGGATTCTCACGCACCACAGTCTCTTGAGTTTACTCAGACTGGTGCAATAAAAAGAAAAAAGAAAAATGTTCTGAGAGCAGTTCTGCAGATGGATACACCATCAACACCTTGCTGATGAAATAGGTTAGAGGAGAATGGCCAGACTGGTTCAAGCTCTGCGGGAACTCAGATAACCACTCTGTATAACTGTGGTGAGCATAAAAAGTCCTCAGAAGGCACAACACATCAAAGCTTCGAGCAGGTGAGCTACAACCGCAGAAGACCATGTTGGGTTCCACTTCTGTCGGCCAAGAACAGAAAGCTGAGTCTGCAGTGGGTACTGGCTCACCAAACTGAACCTGAAACTGGAAAAATGGGATGGGGGGGGGATCAGAATTTGACACCAACAACATGAATCCATGGACCCAACCTGCCTTGTGTCAACAGTCCAGGCTGGTGGAGGTGGTATTATGGTGTGGGGAATGATATCCTTGGCATAACTTGGGCCTGTTAATACCGATCATTCATCACTTGAATGCACAGCCTATTTGAGTATTATTGCTGATCATGTGCATCCCATCATGACCACGATTTACCATCTTCTGCTGGCTACATCCAGCATGATAATGCACCAGGTCACAAAGCAAAATCATCTCAAGCTGGTTTCATGAACATGACAATGAGTTTAGTGTTTTTCCCAGTCACAGGATCTGAATCCAGTAAACCTCCTTTGGGATGAAGTAGTGCATCTGAAAAATCTGCAGGAATTGTGTGAAGCAATCACATCAACATGGCCCAGAATCTCAAAGAAATGTTTCCAACATCTTGTGGAATCCATGTCATGAAGAATTGGGGCTGTTTTGAGAGCAAAAGGAGGCCCTAGCCAGTATAAGTACAGTGTTCCTAATCAGGTTCTTGGTTAGTGTCGCTTCCAATGAGTTGCTTACCAAAAGTATTATGCAAGATTAATTTATTACATGGTGTTTTTTTTTCATCTAAAGTTTGATTTCTTTAACCAGATTTTCATATCACAGACTATAAGTAATGTGTCAAAAGTACAAGAGAATAAGTGATGTGCAAGTGAAATCTGTCATTGTTTATATGAATTAAAGTGTTGACATTTATTGCAACTATCAGTCCATATCAGGGGTTTAAATGGTTTTGGCTTCTTCTTGGGAACAACTGGATGTTTATGATGAAATATCGTCCATGAAATGAGTCTGTTTTCAATTTTTCCAGTGAAGCCTCATTTATTAAATGATGAGTTGAAACAGGTGTGTTTGGGGAAAAAACTATTCTGGAAAATATCTCCAAACCGTGTTGGACTCTGAGCTGTGCGTGGCTGTCTTAAATCTTCTCTCTGGCTGGCTGTGTAGCCATGCTGTCAACATTTTTCTGAAGTTGTCATAGTCTCAATGAAACACGATTCAGTTGAGCAAATCCAATCGGTTCCACCACACACGAAAGTGTAAGGCTTCGTAAATCTGTCTCAAAATGATGCGTTTGTACACACTTAGAAAAGAACGTTGACGTGTCTCCTTGTCCCTATGGATGGATGTCTTATTAAAGAGTTTTTGATTTAATAGCCTAACGTCATCTCCACTAACTGCTTTATCTTGTTCGGTGTCATGGAGGCTTCAGAGCCAATCTCAGTGACATTGGGCACAATGCAGGAGAGTTCAGCAGTCCGTCGCAGGGCACCATGCATACACACGTTCACACCTATGGGTTCAAAAGTTCAGAGCTTCCTTGAGGGGTTCTACTTGGAAAACTCTGTGATAAAACCTCTACTGTAGATTTCTCCATAGACCCTTTAGGTTCATCTTTTGTTTTTCTTTCTCTTATAAAAATACCTATTAAGTAAAATGCGTCCGAATAAACAAGACTCTCAGGTAAATCTCACAGGAAGGTTTGCTCCACCTAGCTCCTGCTGAGATTTTTTTCAGTCTCCGAATGTCCGTTTTGCTAAAGGAGTCGCGAAGTGTTAGCTTCTGTATAAAATAATCACCTGACTTTCATATAACATATCGATCCTGTAGCATGACTCCTGACTTCTCCCATTCTCATGAGTCGGCAGGTGTAATTCAGCTGACGTGGTCTTTCTTCTTGACTTACTTCCTTAATTGATTAGCTGTTTCGCTTTGCTTTCACAAGTAAGCATTTAGCAGCCATAGTGCCAGCTGCTATGTCCCATGATTTATTATGACTGCTGGTAAATGTTGTGCTAGTCTTTGATTAGCCTGCAGTGTAATTTCAGACTGAAACGTGTGTATGGAAGAGGAAAAAAAACCTGATTGTCACTTGGAAACCCGCAAGCCTGGTCAATTCAAGCAAACCTTATAATCGAAAGAGGGTATGGAAAAATAAATATAGTTAGCATTGATCCATATTGTGTGTACAGATGAATTAATTTTTTTGTATATTCAATCACATTAAGTAATGGGGGTGGGGGGGTTGAGCATAAAACTGATTTCATTTTCATTTTCTTCACCAGCCCCTTGAGGGAATGTGAGTGAACCTCTGCGTTCTGTAATTGCATGCACCCCAAAATGAACAAATCCTTCCATGAATATCTTGGATATCAGTGTTTGTTGAGAAGCTTTCTGCATAAACAACAGCATGCTGATAATCCTCCGAGCGGAATCTCGGTACCACCGTTGAGAAAGGTCATATTTTCTCATTACATATCACAACAACAGATCTGCATCTTTTAGCCCACAGATGCATTGG
Source organism: Chrysichthys cranchii (assembly GCA_030068335.1). Taxonomy (NCBI): domain Eukaryota; kingdom Metazoa; phylum Chordata; class Actinopteri; order Siluriformes; family Claroteidae; genus Chrysichthys; species Chrysichthys cranchii. The sequence continues at coordinate 4,847,578 of JAQMCW010000007.1, forward strand.
TTGCTATAAAGTAATGAGCGAGATTATTAGCTCAGTGGTTATGAAAGTGCATTTATTAAGGTCTTCCAAAAATGTAAACAATTTAAAAAATAAATAAATTGTATACATACACACACACACACACACACACACACACACACACACACACACACATATATACTCAGCAAAAAAAGAAACGTCCCTTTTT
>JAQMCW010000007.1:5014409-5027097 GCA_030068335.1 Chrysichthys cranchii
CATTGAAGTCAGGTAGGACAACAAATCACACTGCCTAGTAAAGCGATCAGTTTGATGTTGTGAAATAGGAGTGGTATTGGTTCATGGTATTGGCAGTTTATGTACGAATACAAGTACGAGTATTTTAGCAAAGTATGGGCCTGATACCTGATACTGGTATCGGTATCAGTGCAACCCTAGTCAGCATGGTTTTATCCTTTTCCTTGTAGAATAAAATCCTTCTGAGAAGGTAATTCAGTGAATGTTAAATAACCCCTCACCTTTTTGCTTTTTAAACAGTTTTCCAGCTCCTTGTTTCCGCAGTCTGAAGTGTGCTGTTACTGCAGGTTGTTCTTGGAGCATTAGCTCATCACACTCGCCTGTTATTTCAGTTCTTCTTCTACAGAACACAAAAGATATCCTCTAAACAGTGCAGCACAGGTCAAGTGCATGTGTTTTATGATCGTAAGTGGTTAATGGCCTGTTTAGGAAGCATAAACACTTGGTTGTGTTCCAAAACGCACCTATAGACCCGACAGACTTTCTTGACTATGTGGCTCAAATGGGCAAAAGCAGGCAGAATACAAACACAGTGGCAGAAGGCCCTCCATAAGTGGTACATGGGTTTAAATGAGTTGGCCATGTGGTGCCTGAAGTCATGACTGCTCTAGATTTTCTATTTAGGTTTTTTGTTTTTTGGGTTTTGTTTTTTTTTCTTTGTTACACTTGATTCTTTTGAAATTGAAGGTAGGCAACAGATACAAAGCCATAAGCTAAAGGACATACCCCTTTACATGGACTTTTTAAATGTCCCCAGAACACTGGAATTCATAATCCCAGTATGACCGATATCCTTTAAACAAACTTTTATCATTTCTCAATAATATCATCCGTCTATCTCACAGCACCTGCTGTAGGTTGAAATTTCCTGTGTACCATCTGTTATTTAGTGCTTTGTATTGTGTCTTGTCGATGCCGTAGCCCTCAGTGTTTATCAGTGTTGTTGTTAGCATTATTAGAAGTATTATTAGTAGTAATAATATTATGCTAGGTCTTGCCTTGAACGCTTCCATGGCGAAGCACAATACCTTTTCAAGCTACGATTCATACACTGTCGAAAATAGATTAATTAAATTTGGTAATAGTAGCAAGACCAAACGTTCACAGTTGGCTGGATCACACTAAATAGGCAGGCAGAGAGGGGCTAAGCCATCTTAAACACTCTGTGTGAACGAGGACAATCGTCTTCTTGTTGCTTCATGCTGGCTGTGATGTGTCTTTTATTTATTATATATAAATTGTCATACCCTATTAATAATAGTGAATACAAAGTTTAGTTCCAATATTTGTTAAAGAGAACACGGCAGCTGAAAAGTGACAAATGGTACAGGGTTTTTTTTTAGGATTGTGCACTGCAGACACTCATTGGCCATTTAGTAGGAACCCCTACTGCAATTTGCCAGCTCTTTTCTCTAGGTGGAGAGGGGACCATAATAGAACCGTGGCCGACTGAAATTATTCAGGTGGTTTAAAATGCTCAGCCATGACATTGACATGCTAATGGGTGTCAGGTTGGTACCAGGGCATATTACACCACCTCGGTGGCTAGAGGACAACCAACACAAATGGAATAGTTTCTAACTATCTGCCTAAAACATAGACCAACAAGGTTGCTTGCCTAAAAATTGGCCTTTAAAAAAACCTTATGTTGCTGACTACAAAAGTGAGAAAACTGGCCTTCGCACTGTTGTGGTTTTGCTGAACCAATAACAGCATGCAGGCTGAAACCAAAGTGGTATCCTAGTGGTCAAAGTTGCTGGCTAGTGAAAAGGCTCTGTTGATATTTCAGCACTTTTACTTGTGACAGACATGGCATTATTTGACTGCGTTTCCTAGTAACTTGTGAAAGTTGTGGGGCAGAACAAAGGAATAGTACCGGTAGGCAAATAACTGAACTTCTGCAGGCGAGGAAGGGTTTCATAAAGTTTTCCCCTTGTTTTATAGCCAGTATGGAGAATTTCCATTTTTTAATTAAAAAAAATGATAATAAGTTACTGATGCTGGTGTCTAGAATGGAAAGCTAGTTAAGAAATCTGTTTGCAGAATGTTGTCTGTGGAGATCCTGGCAGTCTTTAGGCTTGGCTTGAAATTTAGCTGCTTTAAATGAGCATCGCATCTTGGTAGTCTTTGTTGTTGGAAAAGGAAATGCCAGTTCTGGGATGACTGCACCAATTTACACAACTACTGGAACTGAAATGCAGAGAAATCTCCACTATCTGGCAAAAATGAACATCTGCTAAGGTTTACATGCCTTCATCAGATTAATGTGATTAATGAAAGTCCATATGGAAGGTACAGTGTGGTGGAGAGGTGTGGTGTTTTGATGGCACTGAGAAAGCTCTCCTGTTGCTTATGTATCTTGATGCCACAGTTTTGATCTGAGGTGTCTCTCCAGGATGCTTGATCCTGAGGTCAGAGCTAGAAGAATCTGTTTTAACCGTCTTTCAGCTTTTTTTCCCCTTATGTTTTTTCCAATACTGTAATATTCTAGGCACATCGGCTTCCACCCACTCGTGACACTGTAGCCACCCTGAATGCTGTATTTGCATGCTGCAAATGATGATGTCTTGTGAGGTGAGTTGTAAACAGGTCCTTGAGGGTTGAGGTTTATATTACACTTGTGTGCCCATGTATTTGTAAGTATGTGAGAGTGCTGTATATGGACATTCACATAGGTGTCTATCTTCATGAAATATGAACATGTCTACTACAAGACATAAAATGAAAGACGGATGGAAAACTACTTACTTCCAGATCCTAAATCGCTAATACCGCATGAAGTAAGCAGTGATACACCTTGGGGTGTGTTACTGCAGAAAATTAATGTCTGGTCAAGTGGCGCAGTCCGCATGAAATGATTGGATATTTTCCTATAACAGTCCCAAAAGGTTTTATTCTTCTTATACGGCAGCAATTTGTCAATGCCATTTTTTATTTATTAAATAACAGCAAAATCATATTTTTATCTGTTTATAGTTGCATCACATTCATGCTGTGGAACTTCAATGAGTTAGTTCTGGTCATCAATTATGTTAGAGTAGCACATCTTGAAGGCAGTATGACAAAAACGTAGCTTAGCATTGTTACTGAGGAACTATCCTGAAAACTTGGACGAAAATTTACTTTTGAGTATTTTTTTTCTGTATTAAGCAGTATGCAGCAGTTCACGTACTCAAGGACTTCACTTTAACTTGTGTTCAAATCCACAGCAATCACAGAATGATGGATGCTTTAGACATTTGTAAATCGAGTTGCTGTGGTTTACATCACCTACACTGTGTCTTTACTGGGAATCCATTAGAAGAATAAAGAAAGCAAATTGTGCGAACCTGCGGGATTTAATTGGCCATTATAACGACAGCTACAGCTGGTGCAGCCACAGCCTCTCACTTTAGATTCGCATATGCCACAAGATCATGAGTGTAGTTTTCTGTAAATACTTCTACCATCCGGGGATGTGATAATATTTCCTTGTGACCCAAACATGATGGACTTGGAGGGACAAAATCCGATGGATGCTTGCTCATGCTGGAAAATTATAGGTGTCCAATGCAAAAAGGTTATCATAGAGGAGACACTTGATTACAGACACCACCCTAAGAGACTTACAGCGTGACAGGGTTCAACTGATATCAGTTTCTTCATTTTTTTAAATATAGTACACTTTCAAAAACGAGTGGGTATTTCCTCAGTGTCCCCAGCCTGTGGAAGACATAAAGTACTGGATGCCATATATTCTTTATTCTTTTTTTTTCATTCTTGTTTAAAAATTTATTTCCTTTTTATTTGGGGCAGTTATTACTCTGCAACCCTAGATAAAAATCTGCAGGAAGAAGGGTCACAATGTTTCCGGGTACACAACTGGATCCAAAACTAAACCTCAACCACTGACACACTTTTAGCATTTGTGAGGACGGCAAATTAGGACGTCAGTAACCCAATGCACACCACATACCCATAAACCCCTTTTCTATACAATTTTACATACGAACCAGCCACCTGACCAGCATGCGTGTGTGGTCACACCTGAGGTCTGAAGGTCAGTGTGTGCTGTGCTACACATGTACATGCACTTAACCAGTTGGTCATCTGTGTTTTTGTGCACTGCAATAGAATAGCATTTACTTCCTGCTCCGAAAATAACAGTACGGTGTAGCCTTGGTACGGTAATTGGCCAAACATTAGATGGGATTGTGTAGAACAACAGTGTGGCACAGTCTGGAACAGATGTTAATGTATTAATTTCTCATTTCTTAATTTTATTTTATTTTTTTGCCATTTCATGCATGCTGTTTTCACAACAGCCACATATTAACATGTTAGCTGAAAGTTGTTATTACTGACATTTTGAAGTTTCTTGTTTCCATTTGTGCATTGCAAATTTTTGCACCAAAAAACAGGGCTAAGTGGTTAGCACTGTCGCCTCACAGCAACAAGGTCCTGGGTTCGAGCCATGGGTTCGACACAGGTGCCTTTCTGTGTGGAGTTTGCACGTTCTCCCTGTGTCCGCGTGGGATTCCTCCAGGTACTCCGGTTTCCTCCCACAGTCCAAAGACATGCACATTAGTTGGCTTGGCTACCCTAAATTGCCCGTAGGTGTGAGTGTGCCAACGACAGACGGAGCGCCACATCGGTTGGGGTATTCCATGGTCGTATCAGATGATACGATGAGATGGCTTGTGAAGACAGCGGACCCTGCACAGCGCGGGACTTACGCTAGGATGAAGAAGAAGAAGATTTTCAATATGTTAAAAAAATACCCTGAATATCTGTGTAAGTGAATGGAGAAATGTTAAGGACTTGGAAACAGCCTAGATATAATTTGAAACATTCTTGATTACTATAATTAGGCACTTGTAGCACATAACAGTTATTTGCCTTACAACTGATATTAGCACAGCCTGAGTCTTTTATCTATTGGCTTATCTGGTTTACCCTCTAAACACATTTGGCTTTAATAAAGCACTCACTTAGAGTCTCCTTAGGATCTCCAAAGCTTGCCAGGTTACAGGCCCAGTGTAAAAGACAAAAAAAAAAAATTCAATAAAAACGGCTTATGTTATTTTGCATCCCTCCTGTCACGGCTTACCCAACCAAGTGAACAAAATAGGGAAGAACAAAATAGTCAAATTTGCTGTGAGAACTGATGAACTGATGTGCTGATGAGTCAGCATCCACAATCTTGCTGTGAAAGCAGGGTTACTGCTCTAGGGAAGAAACAAAAGCAGTGTGCAATTAATTTTTTAGGGGGGAAGATAGCACCTGGTGGGCAAACATAACCGAGGGCTGTGAGTTGTATTAGATAGTCAGTGGCGTAATAATATATCACCCCTGCAGCACCGAATGTTATACTCGTTTATAAATAGAACGTAATGTACATCTAATACTAATACCTCCCAGGAAACAAACCAACAGAGAGCTAAGTGATGACAGTTTAATTTGACAGAAGATACCTATAGCAGTGAGTTATGGGGAGATGATATTATATGGCCTGTCTGCAGCAGCACAGATATTTTGTCCTTACTTAGGACAGATGGGCAGATATATTCTGTGTCGTGCCAAAGATTCAGGAAACATTCCTTAGGTAAAAAAAAAAAAAAAAAAACAATATATTGAGCATCCTTTTATTTGTCCCTTTGGGTGAAAAAAAACAAAAAAACCCTCTTACCGCTTCTGTTCTACGATAGAGGGTTTCCCTTTCACAGAGAAACGTCAATAGTAGAAACATTACCAATCCACGGAACGATTCCTTTATAAGCTCGTTCTCCAAATGCCTCAAAAGGAAAATGTCAAAGTTCCTGCCCATCGAAATAGTCAATGCTTCTGCTAGTTAGTAGAAAATGTCAATATCCTTGGCACTGCATAATAGCTATAAGATGACATTTAGCTCCAATGCCATGTTGGCCATGAAACCTGGGTGACGATTATGACTCATGCTTTTGCGCTTTACTTCTTTGGGGAATTAAATAATAACAGATCATTTTGCACCAGATGGCTGTTTACGAAACGCGGTGGTCTCTGTAGCGTGAGAATGAGCATCTGTGGGAGCCTGCGTCGGAGTGAGTGAGTGGAAAGCCACTGCAGTCCTGCAGGTAGTAATATTAGAGTCACAGTGCACTAAGATTTAACAAAATCCTTCTTTCTCTGGTTTTTGCCCTATCTGTGTGATACTGAAAGAAAGCTATGCAGCAATTATGGGGGTCCAAGCAGTAACGCAGACCCTTTTTTTTGTTCCAACAATTATATAGCATGTTTACCTGTGTTCACCAGTCTCTTCCCGCTGTTTAAGTACTGTATATAGTTTGTATATATGAGTTATGTTTTGTCATGATCCAACCCTGCTGGCGTGCCTAAAATGCCTGCTCTGTATAATTTAGAAAAATACCTCTATTTTTTGCCTAAGTAGTTGTGCTTTTGACGGCATTATCGCTTCATTGTTTCAATCTGAATAAAAGATTGAATATTACTATTTTAAGAAACTGGCACAGTATCAAGCATGCTGTTTAGCTGTTGCATGCTGTCAAATGTTTCCATGTAATGCAGTCAGCTGGAAAAATTATGCAAGAAATCTTCAGTGGGCACCAGCTCAAGACGCAAAAGCATGAAATGTGTTGTGTGGAGAGCAGGACTGATGTCACATATACCAAGTGTCAATATACACAGGATTAGGATTAATGAGATACAGACTCACTTCCTGTTTATTTTTCTTGTTGTATTATTGTTGTATGTATTATGCCTCTATCTGGGGATATGAAGTGAAGTTGTGCAGTTAAACACTAGAAAAAGGCCATACGAAGTTTTTCCAGCCTTTAGTAGTCTCATTCCTGACCCTGACTGACAGCAGTGGAACCCCATGTGGTCTTGTGCTTTTGTCTCCCATCCACTTCAAGATTGATCATTTTATACTTTGTACTTTTGATGCTTTCCTGCTCACCATGGTTGTAAAGAGTAGTTGTTTGACTTAACATGGCTTTCCTGGCAGCTGGAACCATTCTGGCTATTCTACTTGGACCTCTCTAGTCAACGTGGATTTTCCTCCCACAGAGCTGCCTGCTCACTGGATGTTTTTTTGTTTTGTTTTTTCTCACACCGTTCTGTATAAACTCTTGAGACTGTTGTGTCAGGAAATCTCAGGAGATTTCTGAAATAGCAGTTTTTTAAATCCTAAAACCAGCTCATCTGGCACCAACAGCCACGCCATAATTAAAATCACAGTCTCCTCATTCTGATCTTTGATGTGAACATCAGCATAATAGAAGTATTTTTTTTTTTTTTTACCCAGCATGGTTTTATAACTTTTCCGAGTCACTCGGACAGAGCAAGCATGTAGCTCATTCAAGACACCTTTGCTCTGAAGCTCATGCAGTGCCACTGGGTGACGTATCTGCCCGTTTACATATGTGAGCTCACAAATAAAGTAAGTCAATAAGGTATACTAGTGATCATCACATATGAAACACACCACAGCATAGCATAGTGTGACACAGTGAAATTACTTCTCTGCATTTGACCCATTCACCAAGTGAAGCACGGGGGAAACCTGAACAGCACAGCACCCAGGGAGCAAGTACTTTGCTCAGAGTACCTCAGTGTGCTGGGCCTCGAACCCACAACCTTCCAACCGAAGGGCCAATGCCCTGACCACTAGGCTACCACTGCCTATGTCCATGGTTGGCTAGTGCTGCTCTGACTGAAACAGAGAGAGAGAGAGAACGTGCCGTCCCTCATTATGGCCAATTTTGATGTTTTGACTCCCAGCCAAGTATGGCTGCATCATCCTCAGGATTTTGACTCCTAACCATAGGGTGAACACTTTTCTGTTGCACCACTCAAAGAAGCTCTTGACCTCGATTGGATAGCTGCATGAATGAGCAGGTGTATAGCTATTCCTAATGAAGTGGCCAGCGAGTGTTTCTCTGACATAAAACTGCTTCGATTCAGATTTTTCCCACGCTGCTCAGCTATTTTTTTTCTCCTGAATTCAAAAGGTGTTTTTCACACGTCTCTGCTACGTGCTAATCTGTAACAGTTTACTTATCCACCTACCACATTTCAGTGTTAACACTGAGACATAAGTGCTAAAATGTCCTATATATGATATAATGATAATGTCCCAAATACTAAGTCCAAATAGATTTTTCCTGTCTCTCACAAGGCAGGTCTTGCACACATCCAGGATGAAGTGTGGCCATGGCTCAGTGAACAGAAAAGTCAAGCCATGTCTTGTCTTCTCATGTTGCAGGGGTAGCATGGGTGACATTTAAACTTGACAAAGAGAAATGGGAGAGAGAGTGTGTGCCTCACAGTATGTGTGTGTGTGTGTGTGTATCTGTCCATGGCAACAGGGCAAGGTCACTGACATTCTCTCTCTCTCTCTCTCTCTGGCTCATAGATAAACTGTTTGGAAAGAGGCTGCTGCAGGCTGGGAGATACATCATGTCCCATAAATCCTGGATGAAGACAGTGCCCACAGAGAACTGTGACGTCCTCATGACTTTTGCAGGTCTTCCTCCTCTCTCTCTCTCTCTCTCTGTCTCTCTCTCTCTGTCTCTCTCAGTCTCCCTTGATTCACTGTGTCTACATGATAAAGTGTATCATAGTAAATAGTAATCTTGTGACGTATATATTTTTTTTTATATCTTCCTGCAGACACCACAGACGACCACACATTACTGTGGCTGCTGAATCATATACGCCTCGGCATCCCAGAACTTATCATCCAGATACGACACCACAAACACACAAGAGTCTACGCGTTCTTTGTCACAGCAACATATGAAAAGTAAGGCTGGGCTCACTTGGATGTGGGTCTGTGGGTGTTAAGCAAGTGTTTAATGGCAGTCGTGCATACAAGTATTCAGCAGTGCAGAGGTATTCTGGCAACTCAAGGGTTTTGTGCCAGCGGTGACTGATGATTGACAGTTGGGTGTCTCCGAGAAGCTGATTATTTTTTCTCTTATTTGAACCATACCATTTTATTTACACATGGTACTCTCCAGTTCTATACCTTTTCTGAGCACTGTGCTTAATAATGGTATGGTGGATACAGTGGTTTTAAAACTCGTTAAGCAAGGGACAGCTTTCTTAGACGAGAAGTGTGTTGGCTCTTATGGAAGGTGGTCATAATGAATGAATGGATGGATGAGTTTTATCCAATCCTATTAAAATTCCTTTACACCATTACACATTTCCTTCATCTGTAAGGGCGACTTTGATGCTTGGATGTCTTGCATTACCATTACAGTATGCTACTCTCATATGCCAGAATCACATTGAGATACAAAGTCAGTTTTTTACGACGTTCTAATGTAAGTCAGCCCAACCTTATGTCAACAAAGATCTGTCACTTGACTTGGGCATTATGTCAAATCAAACAGCAGAATCAGTGGCTGCTAGGACCGGGGGGTATTAATATTTAAGAATGTTTATACATGTTTATGTCCAATGGCAGAACATGTTACTGAAATTGTACGCATCAAGAACATTAAAGAGACACTCTTATTCAAAATGTCTTACAAAAAGCGCAAACAGTTTAAGTGTACTGATACAAGGCATCTTAGAGAAGTAGCGAGGATTCATTCAAGTCAAGTCAAGTGGATCTTTTTTTTTTTGCCCTTATCTCAACCATATACAGTCTAAATAACATAGTGAGATTACATTAAAATTGAATAAACAACACGATGCAGTGCAAGTTCAAAGAAAGTAATGTGTTGTCAGTGAGAAACTGCCTGAAGAGAAAGGCTTTTGAACCTTTGTTGTAGGAATAGATACACAGGGTTGTTCTGGGTGAAGGGGGACGTTCGTTTCACCACTCATGAGCCAGGATGCTTAAACAGTGGGATCATGCATTATGAGCATGTTTAGACTTTACGAGAGGAACATATCAAACATGCTCCAGAGCTCATGACGAGGATCTTGAATTTGATTCTCGTTGCAACACGAAGCAAATGTGATGACCTCAATATAAAATGTGATTTAATCTGTTAAGATCATGTGGGACGAATTTCACACCTGGAATAGTGTCCTTATGTGTCAGGAAATAAAAATGGAAGCAGAAATTTGTCATCTGGGAAGAGAGCATTCTATTAGGATAGAAATGTTTCATCATAGGATAAAGGTGATCAGTCAGAGTAACTTCGAATTGATTTTCTTTGCCTCTTCCATCTAAGGTAAGTGGATCCAAACCATGCTAAATAAATGCCACCATAGTACAATATAGACAGACAAGGGGTTTTTCCTTTATTTATTTTTTTTAACTGTATGCATTTACAGTTATATAAAACATCTACAAAGCTCTGATAAAATTGCAACAAAAAAAAAAAATTAATTAAGATAAATCATGTCAAGAGTGACATTATTTTTGTCCGCAAAAAAGAGGACACTGAGGGCAAGATGGCAGCATGGGGTAGATGGACACCCGCAAAATGAATGGCAAGTGTAAAAAGCAAAAGCTGAATCCAAGGCATTTTCAGAGATTTAAAAATCCCGCCTCAGACGCATTTTTTACATCTCAAAAAGAGGATGTGTCTGGGGAAAAAGAGGACATATGGTCACCCTAATTATGTCTGATTTTTTTCCACGAAAAATTCAAGTGAAACACACGGCACTGTTTTGAACTAAGAGTCTACCAACTTAAATTGAATCAAGCACATTGTGAGTTATGTCCAATAGCACATTGCAAAAATGCTCCAGATCTGTCAAATCTCTACACAGTCCATTTCAACTCACTCCATGAGTTTTCAGTAGGATTTAGATCTGGGCTCTGACTGGGCTATTCTGAAACACTGGTCTTCTCCTTCTTCTTATCCATTTCTTTCTTGACTTTGACGAGATTTGTGCTTTGAGTCATTATTGTTCTGAAAAGGTAGACTTTTTCTTCATCTGCTGTGAAGCAGAGGCCTGCAGGGTTTTTCTTTTTCTTTCAAATATAGATTGGTATTTGGAACTATCCATGATCCCCTCTATCTTTATTAGAGCCCCAGTCCCAACTGAAGATAAGCACCTCCATGACATGCTGCCACCACCGTGCTTCACCACGGGTATGGGGTTCTATGGGTGATAAGCTGTCTTCTGTGCACCAAACATATCTTTTAGAATTCTTCAGAAAAGGGTCTACCTTGGTCTCATCAGACTGTAACACATTTTAGACAAACCTGAAAGGTTTTTTTTTGTATAAGAAAGGGCTTCTCTCTAGATACCATTACCCCATAGCCCAAACATGCGAAGTCTAGCTAGAGATTGTTGTCACATGCGAGGAGTGACTAGTACTTACCAGAAATTCTTGCAGCTCCTTAAATATTGCTATAGGTCTCATGGCAGTCTGATAAATTTTCTTCTTGTCCTCGAGGGATGTTTTTGTTCTTGGTTCTTGGATGTTATGCTTTGAAAATTCTTTTGTACCCCTCTCCCGATCGAGACCTTTCAGCAATGAGATTCTGTACATGCTTTAGCTGTGTGTTAAATATATATAAATCAGTTCAGCAGCCAAACAATCTGGAAGCCATTGACACCATGTTCATGTAACCCATACTGGAATTGAGAGAGATATGAAGTCTGCAAGGCCAGTCTGTGTGATAATAGAAGTTGTGGCAGTCATATATTATTTCTGTGCAGTGCCGACGGCAAGAGGGTGGCTGAGCAGATTGATGATGCTCTGGTACAGAATAAATTCTTCACAGAACATCAGCCTTGCTGCAGTGCCTTACCAAATAAAGCTGCTTGCTGAAAAAGAGGCATTTTATGCTCATCTCAAAGCTTGATCTTCAGCTAGCTAAGATATAGGGATGGATTTTCATTCAATTGGGACATTTATAGTATTTTAAATTTGGACAATGAGCTTGATGTGAGATGGGTGTGTAATTGTTTTCATCTCACTGCTTAAAAACAAGTGTATTCCTTAGGAATCAGGTGCGAGTGTTTTCTGTGCGCTGCTTAATACATGCATTTTGTTCAGTCTGCTGCGAGGAGCCGAAGAGATGGGTCTGCGGAAAGCAGTGAAGCCAGAGTTTGGAGGTGGATCTCGCAGCTTCTCTTGTGAGGAGGACTACATTTATGAGAACATTGAGAGTGAATTATGCTTCTTCACATCACAGGTTGTTCACACCAACAAATCCTTCTATCTTTCTCTGTGTATTCTTCTGTTGTATCTTATTAAAATGCCCTTAACATAAAAATAGGAGGCATTGTTGAATATCAGATTATTGTAGCTGACTGGTGTTATCAGAATCATAACCAGAACCATCAACTCAGAAGGATGTACCATTACTAGATACTGTAGAAACGATTTCTGTCTCTGGACCTTCACAGGAACGCCAGAACATAATCAAATACTGGCTGGATAATCTCCGAGCCAAACCAGGGGAGGTCCTTCACAACATCCACTTTCTTGAAGGGCAGCCCATAAGTGCGTATCCACGCTGTGCTTTGATGTGTTTGTGTTGCCTAAAATAGACACGCAGAGACTGAAAAATATGATCTTTTCTATGCATATAATTTCTATTGCGATAAAGTCCTTCATCAATCAAGAAAGAACTAGAGCAATTGTTCTGTAGTCTAAATAAGCCCTCGCTGTTGCTGAGGTGTGTGTGTGTGTGTGTGTGTGTGTGTGTGTGTGTGTGTGTGTGTGTGTGTGTGTGTGTGTGTGTGTGTG
>JAQMCW010000007.1:5043053-5059125 GCA_030068335.1 Chrysichthys cranchii
TCACATCATCGGACTATTCACGTCAACGGACAACCTCTCCCCCCAATTAGTCCGTTAATGAGAGGATCGACTGTACACTCCTTCTAATGTGTTATTGTTTCTATAGCAACAGCTCATTCACATGGACATGTACTTGTACAGGACCTCCTACATAATCTAAGACTAATAATATACGGATTTAAAAAAAAAAAAAAAAACATGCTTAATGATCCTGAATAATAAACCAGTGAATATATATAGACTGGGCTATGAGGTGATATGGGGACTACTAGAGATTTTTTTTTTCTACTTTCCCCTGAAAGGAATCGACATCTAGGGGTATATTTTCTAAACCTGGCAACCCAGCGCTTTCTGTTGGGCGCAGTGCCTCGGCTAAATCACACGTCCATGTACTGTTTGTTGTTAGACTGTCTGCGTTTCATTTTGTACTGCTAGTTTATTGGGAGTTTGACCAACAAGGCAGAAGGACCCGGGCTCGGCGGCACTACTCAGCTATTTGAATGATAGGTGGTTGGTCACTTTGTTGGCATAAAATTACTTTTGGCCCTGTGGGTGCTTGAGCTAGCTACATCGGCTAGCCGTGTAATCCTGCCCTGCTACTAGCAGTGCTAGCATACCGACTGCTGGTGGGGTTTCCAAGGCAGCAAGCACTCTTGGATCCTAAGCACGCTATCAAAATGGACAAAGTGAGTGAATGTCCTATTTTTGTTTAGTTCTTTTTTTACTTGTTTTATCAGAACATAGAGCTTTGCTAATATTACCTAAAGCTGTATTTTATTTAGCTTAGCGCGCTACGTAATATCGCTAGCTAGCATCATCTTGCTGCCAGGGTCGGCCGATTTTGTGGGCCATGTTTCAGAGCTGTTGCTAGCCGGATTGATTGGCTGCAATCGACTCTACACCACGTAGAGCCAATATGGATATGTCAGATAATTCTGATTTTATATATATATATATATTTATATATATTTACTGTTGAGACATAGTAGGTCGTTTAGGTTAGCAGTGTAGCTTGGAAACCTAGGAGCTCCGCCAGGTGCTGTCGTTCTTCTGGCTTATCGTGTTCGCTGTTTATGTTGTTCGTGACTCGAGGTTTTAGTTATCGATGATGTTTAAATGATGCCCTGATCTCACTGGGCACCTTAATGTCTTTGGGGTGATTGTGGAGCAGGTTTGGTTATAAGGTGACACGAGTTTAGAGCTAGACACCATCGTCGGCATTAGCTGGAAGCTGGAGCTCTGGCTTGGAAACGCCCAGGCTGGTCCCAAACACCTCAAGCGCCGGCTCCGACCCCCAGACACGACCCGAGGAGCCAGAGCCAGTGACTGGACTTTAAACCGCGATGAATAATAAGATCCAGCTGTTTGTATCCGAGGGCACCTTCTACTCTGATGTTTATCTGTGCATCTCGTTTGCATTTTTGAAGCGACCTGTTTGTGAACCTTAGCTGTGATGAAACACCTGATCAGTTTACACCAGTTCTTCACTGAGGAATTATATTTTTACACACCCACCTCACCAAGCAATCGCTTATAATGTTGCAGAAGACCAAAAGTGCCCATGAACTCCAAATAGGTGTTTCAGAGCTTTTTGTACCTTGCCCTTAGTGTTATGAAGATCACTCTGATGTTCTGTCATCTATCTGTTATCTGTACCACTTATCTGAGCCAATCACAGCAGACGTTGGGTGAGAAGTGAGATACACCCTGGGCGGGTCACTGATCTATGCAGGGTTAACACCGAGACTGTTCACACTCACTCGCACCTATTGGAAATTTTTAGAGTAGCGAGTTGGCCTAATCTGCACATCTTTTGGCTGTCGGAGGAAACTGGAGCACCTGGAGGAACCTCATGGGGGCACAGGGAGAACATGGAAACGCCACACGGAAATGCCTCAGTGAGCCTATGGGTTCGAACCCAGAAGCTTCTTGCTGCGAGGTGTGATAGGATTTGTAGAAAAAAACTGTTTTGTTAACATTCTAGTTATTAATCTGGCAAAACAGATCAAATGTTCTTTGATGAGTCATCTTGTACTAGTCCTGTATTCATCCAATTAAATGCCTTCTAGGACATTTATGTGCAACTCCTTGGATGAGGTTTGCTGTACAGTAGCAACATGCTGGCAGCAAATACAATTTTTTTTTAAGCACTGTAGAACCTTTTGCAGCCATCTTATGGGTTATATCGTTAGCCTCATAGCATAATTGCCTAAGTCATATTTCAATGAACAGTGACTTAGGCAATTATGCTATGAGGCCAACGATATGTAACTAAGCCTAACCGTTTAGCTATAAGCCTCCTATTCAGAAACATCAGAATCCTCCTGGTGGTGACCTTGCGACACTGTCGCTGTTAGCATCGTCAAAGCTTGACCGCGATAAAAGTGGACAATTGTACACGTAGGACTCAATCCGAAATCCTCTCCATATTTTGCTAGTTTGCCAAGCTGCTGTCACATTTGTTCGGCTTATCTTCTATGCCGTTGGCTGCTATGTAACTCTGTCATGCCCTTTGATACTGTCTGTCAAGCCATTAGATGGAAACTTTAATTAGTTAACCTAGACTAGGTCAAATATGTCCAGTTTTTCTCAAATTTATACCAATCTCTCACATATTGAGTGTCCTAATGTGAACCCTTTCTTTGTATAACAACTGTGTTCTTCCCAGGCGGATTTCCTGAAAGGTCTCCCTGTCTACAACAAGACCAACTTCAGTAGATTCCACGCCGACTCTGTGTGCAAAGCATCGGTAATCTTTTTAACCGGTTTCGAAATGTTGAAATGCCTGCTGTGATACTGTGACCATCATATTTTGTCAGATGGTGTGGTTTCGGTCATCTCAGTACGCAAATCTTGTGGATTGCTTACAATGGTGAATTGCATTGTCAAAGTTTTTATAATGTGTTACAGAACAGAAGACCATCAGTTTATCTGCCAACACGGGAATATCCATCAGAGCAGAGTAAGTGTTCATATGACCTGCTGTTGCGTGTATGCAGGATAAACAGGCTGAACACTCTTCATGACTGTATGTGTCCTCTCTCCGCAGTTATCGTCACAGAGAAAACAAACATCCTTTTGCGCTACCTCCACCAACAGTGGGACAAAAAGGTATGTGCATCCTTGTGTGTTTGTTTACATCCTGAAATTACTCTAACAGGGAGAATCTGTACATAAGCCACCATGATTACAAGCTTATCCTCACTTACTTGAGAGACAGCCTCTACAGCAGTGTCAGATATTCATTTTGGTTTAAAGTCTGCACTAGTCTCAGTGCTCAGAGTGACGCCACCGACCACCGAGTATGAACAAGCAAGTGTTGAAGCTCCTCAGATGTGGTGTTAAAAGGACCTTGTGATATAATGTGGAGCGCAATAACAATAATTAGTTTATTACTGATGATATGTTAGCAGTCGTGTTTCCCGCACAGTTCTGAAGCTGAGTTTAATAACGATGTTCACTCCATCAGCACTAGTTGTGAGTGTTTCTCCTATTTATCATGAGACAAGAAGAATGTTTATGCTTTTGCACAAGAATATGCAATACATAATTGAAACCTTTCCCCACAATGTAATTAGCCCTCGGATATTTGTCACCTCGTTCAATTGAACAAATTAATCACAGCGTTATTGTTATGAAACACAGAGAGATGAACCAGAAAAAGCCCATTTCAGGATTGGGAGGAATTTTGCATTTTTATTTATTTGTTTTCTGTTTGCAGCGAGCAGTGCGACACTACAAATTCCTATTTATAAATGAGTAATAATAATAAAAAAAAGTACTTATCTGAATAAAAGCAATCACTGTGCTGCAAAAACATGAAATTCAAACTACAAATGATATTGCTTTTTATTAGTGACGTGCAGAAAGCCACAAAGAAACGCAAACATGTATGCTCGCTGAGCACTTTATTAGGAACACTGTACTTGTACTGGGTATGGCCTCCCTTTTGCTCTCAAAACAGCCCCAGTTCTTCATGACACGGATTCCACAAGATGTTGGAAACATTCCTTTGAGATTCTGTGACTCTCGTATCCAGAGACTGGGATGAACACTGAACTCGTTGTCACATTCATGAAGGCAGTTTGGGAGGACTTTTGCTTTGTGACCTGGTGCATCATCATGCTGGAAGTAGGCATAAGAAGATGGTAAATTGTGGCCATGAGGGGATGCACATGGTCAGCAACAGTACTCAAATAGGCTGTGCATTCAAGTGGTGATGGATTGGTATTAACAGGTCCAAAGTGTACCAAGAAAACATTCCCCGCACCATTACACCACCTCCACCAGCCTGGACTGTTGACACAAGGCAGGTTGGATCCATGGACTCATGTGGTTGGCACAAAATTCTGACCCTACCTCATCAGTACGTATTTTTCCAGTCTTCAGCTGTACAGTTTTGGTGAACCTGTGCCCACTGCAGACTTGGTTTTAAGTTCTTGGCTGACAGAAGTGGAACCCAACATGGCCTTCTGCTGTTGTGTTTTTCTGCTCACCACAATTGTAAAGTGGGGTTATCTCAGTTACTATAGACTTTGTCATCTAGAACCAGTCTGGCCATTCTCCGTCAACTTCTTTCATCAACAAGGAGTTTCTGTTCCCAGGACTGTCGCTCACTGCATGTTTTTTCACGATTGCGTCAGTCTGAGTAAACTCTGAGTATACTGTTGTATGTGGAAATCCCTGGAAATGCTCAAATCAGCTTGTCTGGCTCCAACAATCATGTCACGTGTCACTGAATCACTACGATCATATTTCTTCCATTCTTTTGGTTGATCACTTATTGTCTTTTAGCAATACGCACCCCGTGTTGTTTTAGTAGTAATTTTGAAAACCTTGATTACAGATGATTACAATGAGAAACGAGTCTGTAAGAAACTGTCAGGCGTTCCCTTTATCTGGATGGTAAAGCACCCTGGACAGTAATGGCTTAGCTCCAGGATACAGTCAGCTCCTTTTCCTCTTCATCCGATTACATCGCCCCATCACGGATGAAAATGCACTTGAAAGTAGCGAATGGTGAAATGCAGTTCATTGGGGCTGTTTTCTGACATCCATTAGCGTTTAGTGATCCCCTGATGATTGTTCGTTTGTTGCCTCACTGAAACAGAATAAGAGTAATGCACTGAAGGTTTTACTTTCCAGTGTGGCTCGTTTTCTGCTTGTATCTAATGAAAAGCAAAAGCATTTGTGTATTGCATTTCATGTTTTTGTATCGCATTTTGATGTGGCAATGAATCCTTTCTATATCTGAAAAGCCGCGTTGTGATGTTTCAGTTCCGTAATGCGATTCTACAATTTGGGGGGGGGGGGGTTCCTCAGGGTTTTTGGCTAATGGCGCTAGCTCTATTTGGGCACTTTTGAGGAAAGGGGAAACTGCAGAATTATCCAGTGCCCCTTTAGAGATAAACCCAGAAGAACCCTTTAGTGTGCTAGAGTCAGTACTTTTGACATGGTGGCATGCAAACAATAAGTAATGTTAATTTTATACATTGTATTTGTGTGCAGAACGCAGCCAAGAAGCGGGAACGGGAGCAAGAGCAGGGCGAAGGAGGCAGTCCTGCACCTTCACGCAAAATCGCGCGGACTGACAGTCAGGAAATGAATGAAGACTCCTAAACTGGATTGTTACCAAGCAGCACAGGGACAGGCACAAAAATGACAGCCTTTTCAGAGTAATACATGGTCTACATTTCCTGTAGACATCTGCACATGAGACTGGCTTTAAAAATGAAAGAGAAAAGTGAGACCTTTTTATGGTGTTTTTTTTGTTTTTTTTGTTTTATTTTTTTTTTTAATTCAGCGCTTCCTGTCAAACTGTCTCATTGTGCATCCTTGCAGCCCAGTGATAAACACTTCGGGTCGCTATTAGCTTCCACTGCCAGAATCTGTGGACCTGGTGCACTAAGATTTGCTCAGGTAGGGTAGGGAGACTTGAGTGCTGGCACTAAGATACATCAGTCTTCAACATACAGGAATTTGGCAGTGCGTGGCAAACACTGGCATCGCGCGGTGTTATGTGTGTATGTGGGTGTGTGTGCAAATTTTAAGTCCAGTTTAAGAATCATTCTCACTAGCTCAGCTGTGGATTTTTTTATTTTCTTTTTTCTTCAGTTCTGACAGGCAAGTCAGTTCATAGACAAGTGAAAATAAAACTTTTTTTTTTTTGTTGACAAATTAGACGTAGGAGTACTGGTGTAAGTGATGTGGTATCTTCTTAGCGCGTGCCTAAATGTGCATGAACGCACTTAAGATCCCCACCCCCATCTCGATTATGTCTTGGAAATAAGTTGTTCCATAGTGGTACAGTCTTGGATATGTTGCAAAATTACTCACTTACCAAGGAATCAACCAACTTTAGGTCTACTCTTAAATGATGTAAATGATGGTGAGGCTAAATATCTAACGCTGTCCATCCCATTCGGCCCTTTGCAGATTCTGCAGCAGTTGGAGTTTTCCCACACTGAACCTATGATTTAAAAGCCCTATGTGCTTGGCCAGTTCAGGTATTGTTTTTTTTTTTTCCCTGCACATGCTGGTGAAGGAAACGGATAGGAATTTGTTATATGTTGGAATTCAGTGCCATGCTTTGGTTCTACGCTTGGTCTTCAAGCACTAATCGGAGCTACACTACTACTTTTTATCTGCTTGAATAAACATGAATGAGGAAAAAAAAAACCCATTCAGATATGTTATTGTAATAGCACAACAGGTGACATCTGTTAAAAGAGGTTTCTGCATGTGATCCTGTCATGTTTTTAACTGAACGATATCTCGCTGATGGTGTTGAGACTACTCAACACAAATGCAATGTGAGGAAAGGCTAAGGTGTCAGTTTCTTTAAGTGTTCCTTTTCCCTCTTCACTGCAAAGATTTGTTGTGTGTTTGTTGTATTATTAAAAGTTTGCAATGCAGAACAAGCCAATAGTGTTGGCTTAACCATGTATAATAAACTCTAGCATCGCTAGGGTACTCGGGTCTGGCAAGAGAAAGCATATAACTTTGAGTCTTTATTAGTTAAAGGGTCTTTATGGTTACATAGACTAGTGTATTATTACATGTAACTGACTGGACTCGGGTATGCATAATGACCATAATATACCTTTTATTTATATAGCCACCAGAAATTATTGGCAGATATGATTAAAAAAGAGCAAAAATGAAATCATTACAACTAGAGATGGCATTGATGTGTTGCCCGGTATCGGATCAATACCAGGAAAAATTGGATGAGACAACGTATCAGATTGGAATTGGATTTTTTATTTATTTTTTTATTTTTTTATTATTAGTTTTATTACATGTATATAATATTTATTACAAGTCATTTACTTGAGAAAAAGTTCAACTTAAGAAAAGTTAAAGCTTAGTACAGTTTTTAAAGAAAATATTGCATAGGTATCAGCTGATACTCAAGAGTTCAGGATTAGCTTTGGAAAATCAATATTGTGTCATCGCTAATTATGACATTAATATAACTCAAAAAGTGACCAGTTTGTTGTGTTTACACCACATTTACTCCTCAACAAGAAAATCACCCAAACAAATTAAGGCACGTTTAACCACTGAAGAGCCAGACCTGAGAGAAGGACAAACCAGTCGCCCTGAGATTCAACACCTGAGCTGCAGTGCGGGCGTGTACTTTATAGTCTCAGGATGCTGCTCTGATGCTGTTTTGAGTTACATTCTTGCCACATAGAAAATCCCATGGAGTGTTGGCAGTAACGATTACATTTGAAGTCAGACCAGCAAGTAAAACTGTACATAAATGCAGCTTATATGCAGATTTGAACAGATCATTGATGTTATGTGATCAAAAGAGTTTTGGGCCATCATCAAAAATTTGATTATTATTCACTGTATGTTAGATGGACATTCCAGGATGAAAGAGTGAGGAAGTAATCCACGCATGTTTAAAGGAAAAAACAAATGCGTACAATGAAAAGGACCTGATACACTCTTAAATCAGTGTTCCTTTTATGAACAGCGCTACAGGCGCTTTGTGAAGACTAATGGAGTCACTGATTTCACTAAATGCCAGAAAGCTAACTGAGTCTGCCCGGAGGTCTGCCCAAGACTTGGATCTTTTCCCAAGATGATAAACCCAAGTAGCCATATTTGAAGCAGTCCACATGCACAGAATCTGGAATAAAAGGGAGCTGGAAATGTTCTGCAAGGTGGAGTGGTCAGGGATCACTCAAAGACAGGAACGCTGTACTAATACTGGGTAGGGCCTCCTTATGCTCTCACAAACAGCCTCAATTCTTCATGGCATGGGTTCCACATGATGTTGGAAACTTTGAGAATCTGCTCCATTGCACAATTCCTGCAGATGAGCAATGAGTTCAGTGTTCATCAGTGGCCTTCCCAGTCATCGGATCTATCTAAATCCATGAGAACACCTTTGGGATGAGGTAGCACGGGAGATTCGCAGCATGGAAGTGCACCTGAAAAAATGTGAAGGAAATGCATGATGCACTTGTGTCAACATGGGCTAGGATCTCAAGGAGACGTTTCCAACATTTATGGATGGATTCCATCCATGTCATGAAGGATTAGCACTAATTAAGTGCTCTGTGAGTGTATGAAGTATTTTACAGAATACCATATATGGTACCATGACTGAAGGGTGATAACAGTGATCTTTTAATACCTGACTTTCAGGAATTCAGTGTTAGCTATAAATAAGACCATACAAAGTTCGAGGATTTAATTTAGCTCGGATGCTTGTGCACATTACTTCTTTTTTTTTTTTTTTTTTTTTTTAATCCCACTCTGCTGCTCCAACAACAAATTTCACCAGTCTGTTCATCAACCAGCAGAGAGTGCTATTGTTATTTGAAGAACGTGGGAGCGAGACCTTCCATAACTGCTTGTTGTGGCGGCAGATGGCCTGCAGATGTAATCCCTCTCTAATCTGTAGATTTACAGTCAGTAGACCTAAAAGAAATAAACAGAAGTGGGCTAAAGACGAACAACAGATAGACACAGTGTAAAGGTTTCACACAGGGAAGAAAAGCAGCTGGGTTCAACTTTGAAGTCTGGCACAGAGCAACAGATCCCGGTTGGATTACACCGTTGGATTACCCGCAGCAGATTATCGGCAATGTTTTTCCACAACACTTCAACTGGATGAAGAACTTGTTTATGCATCGCTTTAGTTATTTATCAGGTAAGAAACAGGCGAAACAAAATGAATTCTGTTTGAAGTCTTAGGATTTAAAATGCAGATTTTGTATTTAGCGTACGTTCATCTGAAATATTTTCAAATGAAGAAGTAATCCCTTACATACACAACTGCCCCTGGCTCTAAATCTTGCACCTGAGATCAAGGTTTAGATTTTAAAATCTTTAAAATATGAAATTGATCTAATAATTCCAGTGGCCTGTATGTAGTAATATTACTTTTGTATTAATAGTCTATTTCTTTTTAGCATCTGTTTGTAGAAAACTTGTAAATGTTGATGTAAATTGTAATACTTTCACAGCTACTTGCTGAGAGAGCATGCTCCAAATCAACCATATGTCAAACACCATAAATCTTTTATCTACACATGAGAAGTCATATATAAAGCAACTGGTTTCCCCTCATTCTTTGGTGTTTTTTGTAGCAGACATACTATTTTGCACTCAAAGTAATAATGCATTTCAGCCAAGGCGGTATTTTGGTGAATCCTGAGTCTTCATCATAAGAGAAAAGAGAATATAAATCACAGAAAGCTTAGAAATGGATTCTGATTCCTCCTCCCCCAAGCATGGGGCAGAGTAGTTCTTGCCCCAGTAGCAATCATCTGATCGCGTTCGACCGTTGCGTCGCTTCATGTCCTCTGGTACGGACTTCTGAGCGAAGTAGCTAAGTGTATTCTACAGGGTGAGGTCACCAGCCCCACACCCAACACACGCCGAACTCGGGACTCAGGTACATACGCACGCACAATTTAAAGTAGCCAATCCACCTAATGTGCATGTCTTTGGACTGTGGGAGGAAACCCGCGCAGACACGGGGAAAACATGCAAACTCCACACGGAAAGGCACCCCTGCTGAACCCAGGGCCCAAACCCAGGACCTTCTCACTTTGAGGCGACAGTGCTAACCACTTAGCCACCCCCAATAGCACTGACAACTTCTAACTTCTATTAGAAGTTGTCCCAGTTCCCATTTTTGACCACCAGGTGCTGAGGCAACAAAGTGGGCCAGTGTATGCGCTGTCCCAAGATTTCACAACATCCAGGAAGGCAAGCAGATTTAACTACCAAAAATTTTAAAAAAATCCCTGGCCACTCAAAAAAAGGTACTCAGTATAATTTTCATTATAGAATGCAGTTGTGAATGAGGACTTTTCTGAAGATTTACTTTTGCTGAACAAACTGATATCAACACATGGGCCCCTGTGGACAGACCACAAGTGATAATAATTGACCAAGTCTAAACCCAAAATACTGTACACTAAAATACTACAAAAGTTATAGGGAATGTTAGTAGGAGGGAACACTCCTAGATGCAAATATCTCACATATCTCTTGTATTTCTCCTTGCAGAAGTGCAGGGCCACCTGCACATACCAACAGCTTGTTGTGAAATCCTCTCCGCCACAGACGATCACTATGCTGCCCGGCTTCGTAGATGGAATTCTCTGCTGTTTATCAGGGAAGTCTGCAAACATCGTGGTCCCCGTTAAAACACCTGAACCTGCAGACCATTTCGAGTTCGTGGAGGTAAAGCCTGGCAGAGTGATGCGTATTTGTCACATCATCCCTCAGAGAGCCGTGATAGAGGAACCAGACACAGGGGAAGTGGGAACTATGAGCTGTAAGAGGAAGATCACGGTGTATCACAGCGGACAGTTATTTATCGAGAACGTGAGTGAAGCGACTCACCCGGAGCTGGTGCGCTGCCAAAATGGAGAGAGTGCGGTGGAGGTGGATGTTCCAGACTGTAACAACACAGCCTCAGGACAGGCTGTCGAGCCCAACATGGCAGTAGCACATGAGCAGCCACAGCGCAGATGGTGCAAGCCCAAGCGTACCGTGATGATCGACTACGATCGCAAGATCACCCGGTGCAAAGAGACACACCCTGACGTGGCCTTGTTCTTCATTCATGGAGTAGGAGGCTCTATGGATATTTGGGAGAGCCAGCTGGACTATTTCTCTCAGCTCGGTTATGAGGTGATCGCACCAGACCTAGCCGGCCACGGTGCCAGCTCCGCACCTCAAATCACAGCCGCCTACACATTTTACGCTCTTGCTGATGATGTTAGAATCATATTCATGAGATATGCAAAACGGCGGAACATTCTCATCGGGCATTCCTACGGGTAAGGGGCTGAATCGTTCTGTGTGGTCTTATTCATTCAGTCCTACACTTTCAAGTGATTTGTCTTTCCTTTTTCCCTTCAGTGTGTCTTTCTGCACCTTCCTGGCCCATGAGTACCCAGATCAAGTTCACAAAGTGGTGATGATTAATGGCGGTGGGCCTACAGCCCTGGAACCCAGCCTTTGTTCCGTCTTTAACCTGCCAACGTGCGTACTCCATTGGATGTCGCCATGCCTAGCGTGGAGCTTCCTCATGTAAGATTACTTTAAAAAGCCATTTTTTTTCTCAGCAGTTCTCAGTGGTTATAGTAGCCCCAAGCATACCATCATTCCTACAATGACTCTTGGTTTCTCTAGGGCTGGTTTTGCTCATCAGGGCCCAAAGGAAAAGAAACTTCTGAAAGAGAAAAAAGCCTTCAACATATCGTCATTCGTGCTGCGGTCGATGATGAATGGGCAGTACTGGCCAGAGGGCGATGAGGTGTATCATGCTGAACTCACTGTGCCAATCCTCCTGGTACATGGCATGTATGACAGGTTTGTGCAAATCCAAGAGGATCAGCGCATGGCAGAGGTAAACATTTTAGTGCTGTCTGTGAGCATTTTTTTTTTTTACTTAGTAGTGGAAACAAATTCAATAGATCCAGATCGCTACTACAAACTGACAAACTAAAAGTTGTGAGCAGTCCATGACAGTATGATTATACTCAATGTCTTGACAGATACTACTTCTGGGCTTCCTGAAAGTCATCGAAGAAGGAGGCCACATGGTGATGATGGAGTGCCCTGATACAGTCAATACTTTGCTGCATGAATTTTTCCTTTGGCAGCCAGCAAAAACCAAACCAGAACCAGCGCCTTCAAAGAAACAGAAAGACTAACAACTGGCCAATAACTACAAAATGTGCATAATAATGAGAGAGAATCAAAAACTGAAGGCAATTTTTAAATTACGTGATAACCCGGAGAGAAAAACACAAAGCATGAAGTGGGGACATCAGTCGTCTCAAGCGAAGAAGAAATTCAAAACTTAGTCCTCACCAAAGAAAATCATGTCAACGTCCTCTTGGGACATGAAGGTTCCTATTCTCATGCATTTCCAAGCGCACAGGCAAACAGTGAACAGTGTAAATTCCTGTGCATTGCTGTGAAATAACTTAAACCTGCAATACACAGCAAAAGTAGAGGAACGCTGTCCAAAACAGTCATGCTACACCATGACAATGCACGTCCTCATACAGCAGCAGGGACAGCAGAGACTGTGCAACGGCTCGGGTTCCAACGTCTCCCACGTCCTCCTTACAGCCCGGATCTGGTGCTGAACCATTATCACATCTTCAGTCCACTGAAGGAGGCGCTGCACTGATGATGAAGTAAAGGAAGCGGGGCTCACCTGGCTTCAGGAGCAAAAGAAATACGTCTTCTCTGCAGAAATCCAGAAGCTAGATGAACGATACAACAAATGTGTTGTCTTGCACAGGGACTATGAGGAAAAGTGATATGTTCAGTTTCTCACAGTTACTTCTATTAAAGCTGTTAAGTGTGTTTTGCCTTTACTTTTTGATTCTCCCTCATCCAATGGAAAGAAGTCTATTTAGAGACAGCACATCTGAGCCATTCAGTAGTGAGGAGAAAAGACTTGATTTTCTACTATATTTAGTTCCGAAAACAAAAGGCTTTCCGGAATCGAGTCTTGTTTGCACAAATCTGAATCATAAATTATTATAATAACATTCTAAATCTGATTATCACCCCGTAGGGAAAAAGCTGACTCAATGTTACCTCACACTGGTGCTGCACTACCACTACAAGCACTGAGGTTATTCCAAATTGCCCTAAGTGCATGCAAACGAGTGCATCAGTTGCCCAACAATACACCAGCATCCCATTCAGGCTGGATTCTCTGGATAAGCTGCACATCACCATGACCTACACACCGTTTTCTTTCATACTGCATTTTTATGTATTGTGGACTAAGCATTTTATGAAATCTGAGTACAGTGGTCCCTCGGCTCACGAACGCATTGGATGGCGAACAAATCACCAGATTTTGTACCGACTGACGAACAAATCCTCGACTGACGTACATATAGCCAACTCACACTTCACACCACAAACATTCAGTCCCGGTCAAGCACTCGTGGTGTGAACGTGTTCAATGCATTTTTTTGTCCTTTCTCTGCATTTCTGCTCTATAACCCTTCATTTTGGGTCCCAAAAAAGTGAAAAGTAGAAATGGTGGTGAGAGTAAGAAGTCTAAGCATATAACAGATGACATAAAGAAAGAAATAATCACAGAACAGAAGTGCCATCATATCCCTCCGCTACTGTCCACCTACACCAGCAACTACAAATCCACTGCAAAAATAATGTGCATTAAAATCATCAGCTTATTTATTCGTCTTCTGCCACTGAATCCTGTTCAGGGTCGCGGGGGGAAGCTGGCACCAATCCCAGCTGACATTGGGTGAGAGGCGGGACACACCCTGGGCGGGTCGCCAATCCACCGCAGGGCACACACAGAGACAGACAACCATTCACACTCACATTCACACCTATGGGCAATTTAGAGTCACCAATTACATCAGCTTATTTACTTTAGTTTTATTTTTCTACAGTTAAGGTTACTTTAATTTTATTCTATGTTTTATTGCCACACATAAACCCATAATACACTTTAAAAACAAGTTTTTGAGGGCTGAAACACATTAATCATATTTACATTCATTTCAATGGGAAAAATTGCTTCAGGTCACAAACAGGCCTGAAACAAATTAAGTTTATGAGCCAAAGGTCCACTGTATAGAACACATTTTATTATTTTAATTTACTAGTATTATTATAAAACACCCGTTTTTCTCTCTTTGGCATGAATGGCTTTTATGTTGGCTCTTTGTACAGCACTTTGGTCAGCGTCAATGTTTTAAAGTGCTTTATAAATAAAGTGGTATGGTATGGTACACACACATATTTAAAAACCTTGTATAAGAGACCAAACCTAGGCAAACATTATTGCAAAATAAAATGCATCTTCCAGCTTTAATAAGCAAATACAACGAATCTAAGAATGTCCTGGAGTGAAAATGTTCATATCCATATGATATTTTCCCTTTTTTGAGCACTGAAGCCTAAGTACATCTGTTCCATTTTCAGGTCATTTTTCACAAAAAAGGGCCAAGAATATATTTTATATGTCTAAGAAAGTTTTAAGTAAAACTCTCAAAATGTAGCATAGCAAAAGCACTGAATGTGCATTATTTTTTCCCCCCTAAATAAAAGTTTTTAAATTTGCAGCAGAAAAGTCTCTTTTGTTTTTGGTTTAAAGGCATCATCCTGGTCATGGGGTAAAATAAAACCCAGTAACCCTGAATATTTCACAATGTGAAAGTCAGAGCGGAACTTTTCTTAAGAATGAGACAAAGTCCATGTGATGGAAGTCAATTTTATTTACATCAATTATGGTTTACTTCAGAGGAATGAAGCGGGAGGAGTGGGTGGCTCCAATACCAGGACGACCGTGCTTAACAGGCTTGTATGTAATGGAGAATTCTCCAAGGTAGTGACCAATCATCTCAGGCTGCAAGAAAAATATAAAACAATGACATTAAAATCAGTCGTTTATATTTCTAACAAAACACTTGGCATGAATACAACCTGCCCAAATGGCACAGAACTAAATCAAGCTGTGGGCTACAGAGAGAACATCCTCCAATAAATATAACTAAAATGTATAAGGCACAAATGACCGAACAAGACAACGTGACATTAGTCAGGACAGAATGCCATTTTACAATGCTAAACATTTGCCCACAGGTTAACAGTTCTCCCATTCCTCTGGAACGCACAGGCTTGCCTAGAGAAGTTTAACTTTAATAGCTTCAGTTCACATTCAGCTGGACATAAAGAACAATCTTCCCGGCTGCCTCACCTTGATTTCAACCTGGTTGAAGGTCTTGCCGTTGTACACGCCAACCATGGAGCCCACCATCTCGGGCAGGATGACCATGTCCCGCAGATGGGTCTTCACCACCTCAGGCTTTTCCATAGGAGGTGCCTCCTTCTTGGCCTTGCGCAAGCGTTTAAGGAGAGACTGCTGCTTCCTCCTCAGGCCACGGTTCAACCTCCTCCTCTGACGAGCACCATACAGCTGCATGAGCTGCTCACTGAAGTAACAGGCACATGTGAGGCAATTCATTAGAGACGCATCAAAAAAATGAGGAGACAAATCGGCAAATTCTTCAACAGTACAAGCAGCATGCGCAGTCTCATGTGAGGAACTCAACCATGAGTAGTATCTCTCACGTCCTTAATAAACAAACTGGCAGAGATATGCTACCTGAACCTGAAATGATTCCATTTATGTTCTGGTTTAGCAGCAGCACAGTTGAAATTTTGACAGTTTAGTAGCTACATGGGCTACAGTTCTCACGCCACCATAGATATATGATAAAATAATCAACCACGAGACAAAGCGTAACCAAGATTAATTGGCAGTTTATTGACTTGTGCGTTAAATCACAAACACTCTATTCATAAGGTTGATCAGTGAGCTAGAGTGACCAGATTTTGGTGCATGAAAAAGGACACTGGGGGTAGGATGGCAACATGGGGCAGACAGACATCACCAGAATGAAGAAAGCAAAAGCTGAATCCTGGACTTTTTTGGAGATTTAAAAACCCCGTCTTGGACGCTTTTTCTTTTTAAATTTTTTTTTACGTCTTTATTTAAAAAAAAAAGGGGGGGGGGGGGGGGGGG
>JAQMCW010000007.1:5059135-5076177 GCA_030068335.1 Chrysichthys cranchii
CCCCCCCCCCCCCCCCCCCCCCCCCCCCCCCCCCCCCCCCCCCCCCCCCCCCCCGCGCAGCGAGAAGCACGTTTGTGCCAGTATGGCCACGTTGCACGTAGTGACGCTGACTTGGTTGTGCCTTGATCCGACTGGCCAGCGACCCAGAGGTCGCCCAAAAAAAAGCGTCGGATGGACTCAAAGACGGCATGCACCGCCTTAACATTGCGCCCGAGGATGCCCTTGACCGACCCAAGTGGAGGAAGGCATGCAAGCAAGCAGACCTCGCACCATAGCGGGATGGTCAATCAACATCCCTACACAGGATGTCCAACGACGAGCTGCCAGAAAGATGAAGAAAAAAACTAAACAAAAGCGGGCATGTCCGGGGAAAAAAAGAGGATGTCCGTTCACCCTCACAGAGCAACGCCAGCTACTGCCAAACACACACTGGGCAGAAATTTGTCAACCAGTGCTGCGTTCCAATATCCATACTTTCATGAGTACACTTACACGTAGTACACAATCCGCACTAAGTGCGCAGATTTCAGTAGCAAAGTATTGCTCCAAATCGCCTACTCGATGGTGCACTTACCAGAAATTATGATCACGACTGCCGTCGCGGCTCGTCATCCCCCCAAAAAAATCATCCCCGACTTTGAACAGCGAACAGATTTTTAACCCTTCACAGATTTCTAGCTTGCAAAACAACTCCGCGAATGCAATCTGTGTGGAAAATCCGCTCCAGCAGCCATTTTTCGAGTAGAGTCCTCTTCCGCTACGTAGCTAAGATGGCAGCCGTTCAGAACAAAAAGTGTACATTGTTCCACACTGCAAGATTTGACCCATTACGAGGGCACCATCCAGGTCCTTTCAGTACACTTATTTTCGCCGTGATTGTAATGGGAACGCCCTACGTACTCAAACTAAGCATAGAAAGTACACAAAAGTATGGATATTGGAACTTATACCTTTTGGAATATATTATTATATACAGAAGATATTGGAAGCCCTTTTTAAAAAAAAAAAAAAAAAAAAAAAAAAAAAAAAAAAAAAAAAAAAAAAAAAACTCTTTGCTACCACGATCAAGAAAAAACATGAATAAAACCAACGTGACCATTTTAAAACAGGACTTACTGCGGATGTTCAAATCCCTACATCAGCTCAGGCAAGTAAACACTCTTTTGGCATGTGTGTGTTTATAACTGTTACCCTCCTGTGATGACAGCCAGGGACCACTGTGCATGTGATTACACCCTGTAATGGTGATAACAGGAAGGTACGTTGTGGCTTAAACGCGTCATTAACGACTCCTTTTCCTTTTAGGCCAACATGCAAGTTTTCACTGGGAACTTTAACCCAGTGCTGAACACACAGCAGGAAGAGAAACAAGCCCTGGATTTCCCTCTGAACGGGACACAAGTGTCCAAGTCCTGCTACTCACTAGGACATGTCCAGGAGCTGGTCCAGGTCCACTCCTCTGTAGGTGAACTTCCTGAAGGTTCGCTTCTTCTTCTGCTCTGCGTCCGCCTAGAACCACACACAGTACACACGGCGTTAGCTTCATGGCGTTAGCTACACAACACAGGCCTGACAGCCACTGCTGCAAACCTCTCGTGTCCCAACACAATAACCCATAGTTTGGTCTGAATCAGGAACATTTATTTTTAATACGAACATACATTTTGCGTATCACTATAGAGAATGGCTCGCGCACACTCGGGCTCTGACTAGCGACTCTGAGCGCTAGCAAAAAAAAATATTCCCATTAACCAAAACCAAACGTTCAGTGCCAACAAATAATGTCCTAGAACAACACGGGGAGGGTCGCGTAAAGTAAAAACACTACAAGACAGCCCAATTTGGGTGGATTTTCAGCGGATTCTGTTAGATTGTAGTGAAACAGAGGTAAAACAACACTCACCATCTTGAGAGACAAACCGGAAAAGGAAGTACTCAGCGTTGGCTCGCGATAAAGAAAACAAGTGGTTTGGTGTGACGTCAGGATCGCAGCGCGCCATCTAGCGGTGTGGAGACGATACTAGACACACACTGTGATGATGGGGCACTTTGGGGCTGCTGAGGGGAGTTTATTACTTTAGTTTTAGGTTGTTTAATAATTATCACCCATGGGGGAAAGAGGACCAAACATACTGACATGAGTAAAAGTACTGAACATGTAGTAATTAAATCGCTTGATTAAAGATAGTCGAGAACATGACCCAAGTAAGAGTAAACAAAGAGCCGGGGGGGGGGGGTAAACAATTGCTGTACAAAATGCTTTTCCACATGTCTACATTTGATACAGGTGGTGTGGTTGTTAACACTGTCGCCTCACAGCAAGAAGGTCCTGGGTTCGATCCCCGGGTCGACCTGGGTGGCTTTTTGTGTGGAGTTTGCATGTTCTCCCAGTGTCCACATGGGTTTCCTCCAGGTACCCCACAGTCCAGAGATATGCACAGAGGGGATTAGGCTAAATGGCTACTCTAAATTGGCCGTAGGCATGAAGGTGAGTGTGAATGGTTGTCCATCTCTGTGTCGCCCTGCAGTTGATTGGAGACCTGCCCAGGGTGTAACCCGCCTCTCACCCCAAAGTCAGCTGGGATTGACTCCTGCTTCCCCACGCGTGACCCTGACCAGGATAAAGCGGCATGGAAAATAAATGAATGAAAGTATAGTTACAGTGAACTATGATGTACTCAAGGACTGTAACAAGAGTAGTTCATTACTTTATAGCACTGATGATTATGTGGGCTTCATAATGGTAAAGATATTTGTGACCTTTTTGTGTTTTTTTTTTTTTAATTATTCATGAATCTCACTCGGACTTTTGCTTTAATAAATAGTTAAACAATAATAATAAATATAACAATCATCATCATCATAGACTTTTTTAGGAAAATGTGTGGCCATGGTACAAAAAAAAAATCGCTATAAAGCAGCAATTAAACATTCGATCCAAATTCATCATAACTGCTTTTGTTACCAGTAAAGTTCAAATTTGTCATGTGGGATTTTACAGCATTACAGTAATACTGGGTAGGGCCTCACTTTGCTTTCAAAACAGCCTCAATTCTGCATGACATGGATTCCACAAGATGTGGAAAACATTCGTTTGAGATTCTAGTCCATGTTGACATGACTGCATCACACAATTCCTGCAGATTTTTCAGATGCACTTTTATGCTGTGATGCTCCCAATCTACCACGCCTCAAAGGAGGGCTACTGGACTCACATCCAGAGACTGGGAAGAACACTGAACTTGAGATGACTTTTGCTTTGTGACCTGGTGCATTATCATGCTGGAAGTAGACATTAAAAGATGGTAAATTGTGGCCATGAAGGGATGCACATGGTCAGCAACAATACTCAAATAGGTTGTGCATTCAAGCAATGACTGACTGATAGTAATGGCCCAAAGTGTGCCAAGAAAACATTCCCCACACCATTACACCACCTCCACCAGCCTTGACTGTTGACACAAGGCAGATTGGGTCCATAGATTCATGCTGTTGGCACCAGATTCTGACCCTACCTCATCAGGTTATATTTTTTTCCCCCAGTCTTCAACTGTCCAGGTTTGGTGAGCCTGTGCCCACTGCAGCCTCAGTTTTCTGCGTTTGGCTAACAGAAGTGAAACCCAGCATGGTGTCTTGTGTTGTAACCAATCTGCCACAAGGTTACATACAATATGCAAAACATGATGAGGAAATTGTGGTCATGAAGGTATACACACGATCAGCAACAATACTCAAACAAGTTGTGGCATTCAAAAGGCACCCACCCATCTTGTGGTGTGGTCAAAAATATTGGAACTCACGTCTGTCCGTTGTTTCTTTTTGCCCAGTTGTGCCGTTAGATTATTGGTTTCAACAATACATAACTCTGAATGTCTACCTTTGGTTTGAGCCCTGGGTTTCAAGAGCAGAAATATAGAGGCTTCCAGGACAAGCTGCAAACCACTCCTCAGCAGTAAGAATCAGAAGGCCAGCTTGGAAGTCTAAGAAATACAGAGATGAGCCTTAAAAGCTCTGGAACCAAGAGTGACCTCTAGCAAATTGATGGAAAGGACAAAGTGTGGTGTAAAAAAGGATCTGCTCATGATCCAAAACAAACAAGCTCATCAGTCAAGTATCGTGGAGGTAGAGTCATGGCTTGGGCTTGCATGGTTGCTAATCTAATCCTTATTGTTTATGTAACTCATGATGGCAGCAGCAGAAAGAATTCAGAAGTCTACAGAAAACTTGACAATTTACAGAAAAATGTATCCAACCTAATTCTGAACTTCATCACGCAGCAAGACGTGACCCCAAAAGTCACCAAGGTGCCACGTTCTAGGTTGTTCAGCATACCCATTTTCGCAAAAATACATTTTGAAACATTAAAAGAATACAGTATGTATGTATCTTTAAATCATTTATTTCAAATAAAATCTCTTTTTTTGCATAAGTGCAAAGTGCACTAAAACAGCCACCTGAGGGAATCCACTACATCCTTAAATAAAAACAAGAAAAGCGCACATTTAATAGTACAAAATCCTTTTAAAAAATTGCACAGTTCAGGTTTATAATACATATTTTTAAGTTCTATTTCAAACAATTTTTAAATAAAATGGTCAAAGGCTCAGATAGTAAACAAAAAAAAAATCCACAAAATTGAAAATAAAATATTTTTGCCCTAACAGAATTAAAGCTGAGGAAATGGGAGACCCTGTCACTCCGCTGACTGGCATGGTTCTGTGCTGATGTTTCACCAATCAAGAAAATCTATTGCTAAATAGCGCTGTCCTATTAGAAAATACACAACAAATGTGGCCTCCTCATATAGGAGTATAGTCCCTGTTCATAATTTACACACACACACAACCACACACACACACAAACACCCTCGAGTTACATTTGTAATGTTCATCAAGCTCACAATCCAGTGGCATTTGTGATCAGAACATCGATTCCCTGACGGTTTGTATTGCATTGAGGAAGTCAGACGGGAATGGTCAGCGCCGATAAGGATGGAAGCCCTGGACGTTGTGGTTCTGCCCACGACCAAAAGTACTTGCTGTGGGCTGCGGTGCTGATGTAGGCTGTGCGGAAGGGGCACCATATGAGGCAGTCTGCTGGCTAGGGTCGGCAAAGCTATGTCCAAAACCACTCAGATCCTGCCCATAACCTGTTTCAACAAATGCAACAATACAATAATAAAATCAATAGCATCAAAAAAGTAAATCAAAACAAGGATGGAGGCTCCTGCAGATTAAAGAGTCTGGTTTTCAAGAAGAAATGTGCTTTTTAATATCAGCTTAAAAATAAACAAACAAAAATAAATAAATAAATAATAATAATAATAATAATACAGGCTATATATTAGCAAGACACTAAACTACCTAAGCCATTACTAAAACAGAAGAGGAAAGACAAAGTAATGAAAATATATTCAGAGCAAAGCTATTCAGGGACAAGTGTTAAAAAGAAATGCTTGCACATTAGATGTCTTTCCAAAACATTTCCCATTTCATTCTATGATGATTCATTCATGAGCACAGATTAGACAGACAGGAACAGGTTTTTTGTTTTGGCCACAAATAAGGAAAATGGATAATAAGCTATGAATTGCTAGCATTTTCTTTTCAACTTCCAATACATTCAGTCATCTGTCAAGTACATTTGTCAACTGGGCTACAAATGCTGCATGAAACAGAGTAGCACAAAATGCAGAAACGTACAGATTTACAAATTCTGTTATAATTAGATCATCCTTTTGCCAGCAAAGCAACGCAGAGACAAAGAAAGAGAAATAAGTTGGAGGACACAGCCTTTGTATAGTAAACTACAGCTACTGTGTCACCAAAGTCTGGCATGTTAAGCCGTAAATTGACAAATTGATATCTGAAGCCAATTTAATACCAGGTGCAGTGTTTTTTTTTGTTTGTTTGTGTTTTTGTACAAATGACATGTAGCTGTATTTAGTATACCATATGGAGAAAACAACTGTATGTATACTGTATGTACAATATGCATACAACATATACATACGTGCAGAAACTTGCGCATGGAAAATGCATGTAGGAAAAGGAAACAAACAAACAAATAAAACTAATCACGGAAATCTCATGAGTCTGCATACTGTTTTATCTGCTGTTTTATTGGGTGGTTGTAAAATGCAATAGCTCCCACCTACCTGCACTATATCCCTGCTCATCCTGACCATAACTGTGAGAAGGACGCGTTGGTCCGTAGGCAGAGGGGTCCTGAGGATAGTTACCCAAGCCTAGCAGGGAGATGAGGAGACCAGGTTGACTAAACCCAGAGAGAGCCTACCTTTGATTCTAGCTCTGGGGGAGAGCTTCTTCTTCTTCTTATACAAATTGAACTGCTTTTCTACAAAACAAAGGAATTACGCTGCTCTGACACTTGAAGAGCTAAAGATATTAAATCGAGAAGGTGAGTGGACTACTCCTTTGCCGCCTTTAAACTGTTAAAACTTAAAGGCGGTCACTTGTAATGGTAATGATGGATGGAAGCAAAGCATAAGCATGACACACTGAGCCAGGTGAGGGCAACACTGCTGCACTGACCGACTCTCGTTCAGCCTGCTAATGAGGTACAGGTCAGTGCCGGCGCACAACATTTAACAGCTGGGATTTCACAGGTACTCCTAGACACACAGAGCACTGACTTGATTGTGGGATATGTAAGCATCTACATATCCTACAATGTAGAGTCTCGGCTATGATCTGGTCAACCTCTGAGGAACAAGAATACTTCAGAAAAGAATTTAGTTGTGTACAGTATATTATAAGGGGGGGAAGAAAAAAAAAAAAAAAAAATCAGTAAAACTGTGTACAGCTGAGTGTATATTACTGTTAACATTATAGCTGCCTTTTCAGATTTACAGGGAGCTAAAGAATTACAAAATACAATTTGAATTAATTGCATCCATGTAACTATCAAGCTGTGGGGTAATGCTTAAACTTAAAAAAAAAAATATATATCTCTTCAAATATTAACAGTAACAACATTTGCAGGGACTAATCGCCCGATTCATTATCTACTGGTGAAAAAGATGAAGCATCTCACACTAAGGAGGGACCTGTTATACAGTTAAATAATGCTTCAATAAAGTGCTTCCTGATAAATCTTTCAAAAAGATTTGGACTGGCATGTAACTTTCACTCGGTGTACATCAGTACTGAAAAGTCAGTAAGAAAATCGTTTAAACACTTAAAAGTCAATTTAAGTGTCAGTAATTGACACCTCCTTCAGCCCATCTACGTTAAAGGAGGCGTCTCGGGTTATCCAAAAAGCAACAATGCAACACAGGATGATCTAATTCAAACATACGACTGATTATCATTCCATATTAGCATAACTCACACAGAGTAACACAAATCAACCAATAACAGTATATATACACACAAAACATTATATAATATAAATATTTGTGGTGGCATCTACAGGATCATCAGGTTTGTATGCAGGCTTGTTTGAGCGTGAGGCCATCATGCCAGTTCAGCCATGTGGTTGAGAGCGCAAGCTCTTGCTTGTGTGAGGATCATTGTAATGGGCTAGAACTACGGTGGTTTAGAAAATGGATCCAATCAGCAGTAACAGGAGAGCAGGTGGCCAGGCTGAGGTGATCCCTGTACTCACCGTACTGGCTATAAGAGAAGTCAGGCTGTGCTGGTGGGGCTTTGCTCATGTCCTGAGTAGGGGTGGTAGCAGGGGCAAAGCCCAGAGGCCCAGCTCCAGGAGTAGTAGGAGGTGGAGGCATTCCTTGGGGTACAAACTGGTCACCTTGTGGAGTGCCAAAACTGTACCCTGTCAGTTTGGGGTGGAAAAAAAAGAACACATTTTAAAAAGGGTTGCAAAGAATCAAATGTAAGTGCACGATGTAAATGAAGCAACACATGACAGTAAATGATCCTGAAACAGCAGAGAAGTCTTCCTACCCTCACCTTATAATGTAGGAATAAAAAAAACAAAAAAACCCAAAAAAAACTATATATGCATTTCCACAAGAAAACGTTAGAGTGATTGATCCACAGTGTAAAATACAGATGAGCGCAGCTCACGATGGACAGATGTGCGAGGTGGGTTGCTCAGAGCTCTGAAATGAAGTCTAGCAGCTCTCTGGCTTGGATTTGTTTTTCGAGAGGCTGTATACAAGCACACTATTCGAGCACAGGCCAGACGAGTTGAAGTTAGTTTGGGGTCAATATCTTGAAGCAGGAAAATAAAACGTGTCTGACAGACACCAAAAGCGTAATAATTGTAGCAAGCCTAATAAGACATACTACTGCCCTGAACTGCTCTGTTCAACTGTTTCCTATTAGCAATCGTTTTAAAGGAACGATTTTTAGATTTCAAAAGAGAACAGAAGACCAGGGTGGTACAGTGGTGCAGCGTCGAGCATTACTGTCTCACACCTCCCAGGAAACATGCCTGTAGGTCAACTGGTGACTCCAAATTGTTCCTAGGCGTAAATGAATGTGTGAGTGTGTGTGTGTGTGTGTATGCTTTATGCCCTGCAATGAACTGGCATATTCCTGCCTCTGGCATATTCCATGCCCTGTGTTCCCAGGATAGGCTCCACATGCACCATGACCCTGACCCGGATAAAGCACTTACTGAAGATTAATGAACGGAGGCCCAGAGCCAGCAGAGACATGAAGCACTCTCAGTGCACGAGTACCTCGAATTCAAACGGAGGGGGATGTTTTTATGACTTACCAAATTGAGGAGGTGTGCTGTAGCCCTGCTGTGGATATCCCTGAGGTGCCCCAAATCCTCCTGGCGCAGGTGCTGTGACTAGGAACGCATTAAAGGGAGAAGGAGGTTGGGCAGCTCCCCGGCCTGCTGGCAAAGGAGGACCATATCCACCTGACGCATAAAGGACATGGGAAGATTAGACAGCACCTCGCTAGATACCTGGACTAACCGACTCACAAAATAAGGCTGGTTTAAAAACCATAGCAAATAATATAACCTACCTATTGGTTGCCCTGTGGACACCCAAACACCTGACAGAAAGACAAAAAGCATTTTTACATGACAAATGTTTACAACAGATGAATGATTAAAGGTTTATACAGGCCAATTAAATTTAAAAGCAAACTTATTTCTCTGCTTTGTATAGACTGTGTGTGAGAAAACAGTCACACTTCCACTTTTGACAAACACACTTTGGTTTTTCGAACAGATGGCACAGACGGTGCCGCCAAAAAGAAGGCAAACTGAGGCTCAGATAGCAGTTGGCACCTCTGGCGTCTTTTTTCCCCCCACTAGAATGTCATGCTCCTGGAGGGAGACTTCGGCCTCACTCACCCTGAGGGCCATAGGTCTGCTGCCAGCTCTGAGCAGGCTGTGCAGCCCAGCCATTGGCCGCACTTAGGATGGCTCTGGGTCCCCACTGATTGGCTCCCAGCTGCCCCGGGCCAGGAGCTTTGTTGTCCCGAGGCTCAGCCTTTTTCACTTCAACCTGGACAAAAGGACAAAACCAGAAGGGTGTGAAAGGGCAGAAATCTGTAACCAAGGTGCCTTCTCCACCCCATCAATTACTAATCCTGTAATTCAGCTGAGATAGTTTTACTTAGATATAATACAATAGTTCATCAGTTAGAAAAATGAATCCTAGGCTTCTTATTCTACATAATGCAGGAGCATGTTTTTCAGGTACTTTTGAATGGAGTGCACATAAAAGAGAGCTTTTACAAATTAAAGTGAACAAAGTACAGGATTTTTTTTTTTTAACTACATAAATACAACCCAAACTGTCTCTATGAAGTGTACCTGAGAAACATCTTCACTGCATTTCTACTGCATCATATCCCATTTAAGTAGATAAATAAAACTATGATAGAAAGTCCAGACTTACCTTGCTAACGCATTTAAGAACCTCAATTTAGATCAATTTGAAGTAGAAATATGAGAACAGTAATTTTAGATCTATCTGTAAAAATAATAATCATGCAGAGTAATGGGGTCATAGATCTAATAAGAAATGAATCTTCATACTGTGTCAAACATGGGAGGAAAAACGTAAAGTATAGCATTTTGATTTGAAATATACATAGACCTGAAAGAAAATGAAATAGTCTATTTAGATATGTCTAACGCGTCCATTCTGCGTTAACAGAGAGGAGAGGTTTGCTTATGATTTTCAGTACGTGCCCATTGGTGCACCAGCCTTTGTGTAAAATAGGTAAGACTGAAATAGTCTGGCTCCTAAATGGGTTGAGTTATTGGGGTCACCTTGAATCAAGAGCAAGGCATGATTTTTTTATTTTTTTTTAAACTTGCTTTCTGCGGTATAAAACATAGTGACCTCCTTTTTGTCTTCCTCCTTCCCTCTTTTTCGACCTAATTAGGTGCCAGTTTGAGCGAATAGTCTGAGGCCCGTCGCGCAACTACCTAGGCCCTCTCCCGCGGGCTTCGGGGCTCAGCATGATGGGAGGAAGCACTAGAAATTGTGGCGTCCGACTTCAGATCTGGGATTTGCAGAACAGTTTGGTATGTTCCAGTTTCTAATTTTACAACGTATGGCCCCCACCTCCCCAAAATCCCATTGCAATAATGTCATATCAAGAACAATGGCCTAGGTACTGGAGAACCTGTTTCCTTCCGGAAAACAGGACAGAGTCAAGGGGAGAGTGGATACATGAGAAAAAAAAGTACAATGTAGGACAGCGACATTGAGCCTCTATAGAAAGTACAAGAGTCTGTGTGAAAGTGGTTCGTCACTTTGAATCAGCACACGGCACTAGCAGAGGACGGAGAAATGCCCCAGGCAATTTCAGACTATTGAGTAATACATATCCACCAGTAAGCAGACTGAATGAACAAATCATGTATTTAAAGATGAGCCAGTGCTCTTGATTTATCACTTATCACTGCAAATAAAGACTGTGTTTTGCAACTGTTGTTCTGAGGAATTGACATACACACACAATACATTTGCTAATCTAAAAACTAAAATGAGAAAACCTTTTTTAAAAAACAAAACAAAACAAAAAAAAAAAAAAAAAAAAAAACAGAAAACTGACACAGTATGGAGATTCTAACTGAGGTCACTTAATTGAGGTTTGGCTTTGTGTTTTGTTTTTTTGTTGTCAAGAACTCAAACTGTAAGTGACCTGGCAAAAATGAAATAAATAATAAAAGATGAAAAATGACACTGACCAGTCCTTTAGGTGAAAATTCCTTATGTTTTAAGTATTATATGACTACCAGATTTAACTTTTCAGGTATAAAAACCTGGAAAATACTATACAGGCTATAAAGAATCACCAGCACAAAAACACCCAAAGGAGCAGTCTAAGTAAACCAAACCTTGGGCGACTGTAGGGCCTGTACACAGTTTGAATCACTGTCAATGACTCACTGACAAAAGCGCTTCATTTTTTGTTTGTATTATTGAAGGTAACGTCGTAATACCCAATCAGCTGTAGTACCGAATCATAAACACAGATTCATTTCTAGGTC
The DNA here is from genome assembly GCA_030068335.1 of Chrysichthys cranchii. Classification (NCBI taxonomy): domain Eukaryota; kingdom Metazoa; phylum Chordata; class Actinopteri; order Siluriformes; family Claroteidae; genus Chrysichthys; species Chrysichthys cranchii. The sequence continues at coordinate 5,070,596 of JAQMCW010000007.1, forward strand.
TGTTCAATTAGGCTTCAATTGGAGTTCATGGCTCTGGAAGAAATCCCCACTTTTGGTCACCCAAGCTTCAGTTTCTTACTTAGGGTAAAATAAAACTACAACTACACACTTTTTTGCCCATGATGTCGTGAAAATGCATGTTGACAGCCTGGTCCACTGATTGTTCGGCCTCGAAAGTAATAAATCCAAAACCTAGCCAACGACCAAAAGTGAATCAAGGTAGCAGGGTGTTGGGACAGAACAAGGTGAAAAACAGGGGGAAGGGGAGTTGACCAAGGTGACACAGAGGGGTTTGGATTATGTTGCAGTCTGCGATACCAGCAAAGGTCGGCAAACAAGAACTGCAATCTCGTTATGCAAAAGAATTAATATAGTTCCCAGTCTATACATTAAAGGTTAAAACTAATCAAGTTATTTAATAACCAGTAAATTACTATTGCCATTTGATAAAATATTCCAAGTCACGGCCTATTCTGTATTACCAGAAGTCTTATTTTAGTCTGTTTTGCACATTATATTTTATAAAAAAAAATTTTTTTTGTCAAAGCAGGTATATTGTCCACTTTTTATACATTTCTATTCCCATACAGTTTCATCCAAACCCCTTGAATGTCCCCTTGTTATATTCTTGTATAACATGTACAACAATTAACAATTAACACTTAATAATGATGAATAAAAATGGTTTCTCAAAGCCTTCCCAAAATGGCACAGTATTTTGGGCAAGCTAAGAGAACAGTCATTTACAACACAGCTATAAAAAGCACCACAGAGATAAAAAGGTAGGCTTCTGCTATCAGTCTGTGCATGGCCAGAAATACACGAGGTGTAACCAAAGTTTCTGCATTCCCTTTTCTTTTCTGGACCAGTTTTTAGATTAAAAAAGAAAAAAAAAGTGAGTTATGTAGTTTAAAGCAGCCACGCACTGTTCGCTCGTGAGGGGGGAAAAAAGTTCACCTTAGAAGGACATTAATCTAGTTGAAACTGCTGCACAAAACAACCACCAAGTCCCCATTTTCGGGGTCATTCTTTTGATGAAGCATATAAAACAGCGGGTGAGAGCTGGCCTTCTGCAGCACCAGCACTACTGTGTGAACTAGTTTAAAAGTGATCAAATAACTGTGCAGCAGAACTGGGTTGTGAGAATCCCTCCACTCTGGGATCTAACCCGATTCCAATTAAGCAGCCTCTCAGACCCAGGTGGGGAATTCGAGATTTCTGATACCATATATCGAGAGCCTCATTTGTTTAAATGAGCACTAAATATACATCTGGCCTGCCACTAAGCTACTCAAGATCAAAACTCATTAACATATTAAAACGGGTAACAGGTTCTGAAAGCTGCTGTCAAGTTCCTCCACTGTAGCAACAACCTGGATTTCAGTTTAGGCTTTCTGACAATTAAATGAGAAAAGTAGAAGAAAAAAAAAAACAAAAAAGAAAAAAAAAAACACTTCATTTAAAAATACTGAGTTTTTCCGTGCAAACCGCCTTGGTGCATACAGAAACAAGTTTTATTGCTAACATCCTCATATTCCAAAACGCACGATGCCTACATACACAAGTTATACCTTTTAAGATAACTCTGTAACGATATTTTCATTAGAATAGTTATGATCTCGCAGCTAAATGTTTATGTGGGAACTCTGGCTACACCTGCCTGTCTGACACTGCAACCCATATTATACACATCTTTCCTGACTTTTATCAGTGTGGTGCCACTGTCAACACAATCCCCTGAAGGAAAAAAAAAACACATCTTAGGAAACAGTTAATTACAGTCAAACAGTTCACAAGCAGAATGTGTATATAAAAGAAAGACAGGACTTATTTTACTATATAGAGAGAAAAGCTCATTATTAAGAATATCAGAGAAAAACTATGACACATAAAAACTATTTATTGTATACAGTTAATAAAAACACAGCTCAATATAACTACAAAATCCAATGACAAACTATTCATGTGTCCCCAAAGAGACTTGTGATTAGGTAAAGGGAATTTTTTTTTCCTTTGTATTAAGCCAAAGATGAAGAAACAACTCTTAATACACTCAAAACACATGACACGCATGGCGGGGGGAGGGGTCGTTCATTTATTTATTTATTTGTTTGTTTGTTTATTTATTTACGTGATCCACTGTGAGTGAAGCGACTCGTACTGCGCATAATTTGCATTGCTTTGGAGGTGTATTACAGGAAAGACTTGAATGCTGAAATACTGTTTTGCATTTGTTTCATCATTCTTAATATTTAACAGTCATTTTATTTGCCACTGAAATGCATTTTTCTACAAAGTTTCCTGTAGAATCTGCTTCCTTTCACCACCACAGCAAATGTGTTACACTGTGGAAAATTAAACACTTTCTGCACCTGTCCGTGCGTCTGCGTCATTTATATCGCCAGCATTCTGTTTCACTGCCAACACGAAAGCAACTGGGCTATCTGAAATAACCAGGCTTCTCTTCCAGTAAGAAAGAGAGGGGTTTTTGCTGCTGTTGTTCTTTGGGAGTACAGTGGATCCGAGTAATGCGGCTGGAAATCAAGGCTAAGTGACTGCTTTTCAAACAGAACAAAACGAGTCAAAAATATGAAAGTTAATGCTGGGCTGACATTTTAAACAACAACAACAAGAAGCAAATGCATCACAAGCTGATTCGATGATGGTTCCACAATGCAAGCATCTGCCCTACATGTTGCGTGGGTTTGACGTTTCTGAATGCAAAGTCGACATGGGAGACATGGGAGTTAGTTAAATGAGATCAGAATGAGCTCTGCTGAAGGACATCGAGCAAGACGTATTTTTCTCCTCTTTGGGTCAGAATAGTTTGTCATGACTATGAAGATAGATGTATTGGGAACAGAACTAGATCAGCTTTTACCTCGGGGTCTCTGTTTCTCTGCATCATAGATCATTACCACCTCTGTGACCTTCAAGGAGAAAATGTATGACAAGTGAGTCAGTGGCGAAAACAAAGCGACTGCTTTAAGGCTGATCTAAATTCAACACCACAACTGTGAGTTAATCTCTACGGTTAAAACATTAAAAAATAAATAAGTAAATAAACAATGATTTAGTTTCTTATACTTAGACTATTTTGCTGTACAGATTTAAAAAAAAATACCTAAATCTAAATCTTACCACTCCAAATCTGTTAAAATAGTCCCTGAGTTCAGGTTCACCACAGTTGTGTGGAATTCCACCAACAAATATCTTCTTGGATTTATTGCTGTCACTTTTACCTCCTTTCTAAAACATATAAAATAACCACAGTTAAAACAGAGCGCAATGTGAACACTAAATCTGGGCCATTCAGTGAGAAGCTTTTATTCAAATGTGGCACAAATATTTACATAATACTGGGAGTACTGAAGAGCATACTTATTTTTCAGTATATATTTCTGTCAATATCAGCATGACATCTGAACTACAAGAAGAGACTTGAATTATAATTGGCATGTTTCCTGAAGAGCACGAGAGTACTTACCCAGCCATCTTTGGCTCGCGTCTTCTCTGGCTGCATTCCTCTCGGAGTGCATGGCTTAGGGTCAATCTGTGGGAGCAGAGAATTAAACCTCCACATTTTTCACTTAATTAATTCAGCCTTAATTATTATTCGGCATCATCGAAAAAAGCATTTTATAATAAATAAACACTGATTTTTAGCTAAAGCCAAGGCAAGTAATCAGAGGTGCAATAAGCTTGCTTTGTGCGTACATTTCTACCATCAAGGTTATGAGGCTTGGTGTCCAATACAGTCCGCACACAGTTTGGATCTTTAAACTTCACAAAGCCAAAGCCCCTGGATTGATTTGTGCTTTTATCCTTCATGATGACGCAGTCCACAACCTCTCCATATTGGGAGAAGTAATTTCGTAAAGTCTCTGAAAAGAGGAAGAGAACAGGCTGTAATGCCACACTGCATGCTGTTTAATACAGCAACCTTAACTTATACAAATAAATTATGATTTTTGTTCCTAGGAATAAAACAAACATTTGGTTAAGTGGATGCATTGCATTTTGCACAATTTGTACACCATGTGTACATGCTTACATAAGCTAGCTATAAAGGTCATCACCAAATTTGGGTCAAAAGTAAATAGACACCCCTCATTTCACCGTTTTGTCTATGCGGACACCACCTGGTGCTTCAATATAATTTATTGTTATGTAATGTTATGGTTAGCACTGTCGCCTCACAACAAGAAGGTCCTGGGTTCGAGCCCCAGGTTCAGCACAGGTGCCTTTCTGTGTGGAGTTTGCATGTTCTCCCCGTGTGGGTTTCCTCCAGGTACTCCGGTTTCCTCCCACAGTCCAAAGACATGCACATTAGTTGGATTGGCTACCCTAAATTGTCCATAGGGCTGTGTGTCTGTGTGCATGTGTGAACCCGAGTCCCGAGTTAGGGAAGGGCTGGGCGTGGGGCTAGCGACCTCACCCTGTAGAATGCACTTAGCTACTGAAATGTCAACCGAGCCCTGTGGGGGCTGCTTGATACTCTATGCGCCGTATGGCATGACAAGGCAGAGACAGCGACGAATGTTAATATAATTATTTTTCATGTCAGATTACAGTATATTAAGTGTTTATAGCAACTAGCCACGTGAAGAACACCAGAAGCTAAAGAACTGTGTGATTATCAAAGAGGGCGTATTGTGGGTCAGTCTGAGGGTGGACTTGGCTAGCAGATGATTGCACAAAACCTTGAGATTCCTCTTGTTACAGTCAACAGAGTGATTGTACAATTCAAAAGCAAAGGAAAGGAATCAACAGCATCCAGCTCAGGTTGACCTGGACCCTCTGACAGGGGAATAAGGACTGTCAAGTGGATTGTTGAAAAAAATCCCTGTTGTAAGGTCACTGATGTTGCAGAGCAACTCCAAGTGAGTCAGAATACTTCTGTGAGGCATCTCCATCAACTTGGCTACTATGGCAGAGCAACTAGAACTTTCTATGAAGAAATTTTACGAAAAATTATTGTCTGTTAACTTGACAGTGTTCACTGTGTACAGTCAAATTTGGTCAGTTTGATGACAGTCCAAAGTTATTAAAGATAATTCAAGTGCCTGCTTTAAGCAAATGGGGGGCAAAATGGTGTCAAACTATGCATTTCTTTCAGGAAACCGTTTCATTTCCAATTCAAAGTTCCATTTTTAACACTGTGTCAATGCTTTGGATTGCCTGGGTGTAAAGTTCAGACATTTAATAAAATAAAATAAATAAAATACTATAGCAGCATGTAAAGTGAAGTGTGAAACAGAGCTAAAAAAAAGTAAACAGAGCAGCACAAAAAGTTCAAAATATCACAGAAAGGAAGTACGAAGTGGAAAAGAAAGTAAAAACAAATTAGAAAGCAAATTATAAAAGAGCAAGTATGTTATTTCACTTGTTGAATGAACTTATAAGTATAGCACCATCACATATACTGCATGCCAGTAATAAAACATCTAAATAAATATTGTACTCATAAGCAATACTATAAAGCACGTGTCAAGGTGGTCCATAAAAGGGCCGCTGTGGGTGCGGGTTTTCATTCCAACCAAGCAGGAGCCACACCTGATTACACCTGTTTAATCAGTTGA